>JAQMYJ010000016.1:3218593-3255501 GCA_030014305.1 Clarias laeviceps | reverse complement strand
AAACTCTAACAAACAATTAGCCATTTTTGAAACCTTTAACATTCTTTAACATCTCTCTTTAATATCCTCTGAACAGATGTCATATTGACTCGGGGTTTAAATCCCATCACGTTTCTCTCTTTTAACTTTAAGTTAATTTTTTTTCCATCAATGTCTTTAGACAACAAGGATTATTTAGTTTTTTTTTTTCTTTCTTCCACCCCTAAACTAAGCAGTATGAAGGTTAAATCTATTATCTAGATCATCTACCACGATCTGAAAGCCATATGTTTATCATCATTTATAGGTGTTTGGGCTGAGCAAGGTTTCTGTTTTAATTTCTGATTGAAGACAAAAATCACAACAAGAGATAAATGTTAGTTCCATGGAAGGGTGGAAGTTCTGTAGAAATAATACCATGACTGGCGGTGAAAAAAAGAGGAAGAGCTTTTCCATAGAGTCATAATACTAATAACCATATTAACAATAAAAAAAGAAACTGTGGTTTAACGCCAAGGAGACAGTTTGCATAAACTGTCTCAATCTCTCCCCCTCTGTCTATTCATCAATCTATCTATCTACCCATCTCTATATCTACCTCTATTTCTATAAATAACATTAGATTTAATTCCACTTCCTACCTAAATGACAACTAATAAAAGCCTGATAAGTTTAAACACAAGTCTATGCGTCATTTAAAGCGACTGTCAAGTTTACATTTATTTATCATTTTTATATTTTAAACCTCCTGTATTAAAGAGTTGCTAGCCAAGCTGGCTAACACTGTGCTAGCTAGTCCAAACGCTTTAACTTAATCACAATTCAACAGCTGTTCCTCTTACCCTGACCCGTCTTGCTTGATCTCAGCACCCAAGACGCCTCTTCCCATGCATTTGTGATCGGAAAACTCCGTATTTTATTAAACAGTTTATACAATTTTTATCGTAACTTTATTTTCGCGTTGTTAAGAAAGAATCCCTCACCGCCTCGCAGCTCGAGCGAGCTCTCGGTCAGTGCGCGAGACTCGCTGCGTAATGAGAGGAGCACAGCAACGGAGCGAACCACTTCCGTCACTGTTACAGGGGGGGACCTTCGGGATGTAAAGGAAATAAAACTTAAAATATTGGAATTTCTTCGGGTTGTGTGTGATGATATCACTAACATACGTGTTTTTAAAGCATGAGTTAATGTTTTACTCTGAATGTTTGGTGTGAAATTGTCTATAGCTCCCCCTGTGATTCCCCCTGATGATAAATGACTCCCCCTGTGATTCACCCTGGTATATCTAACGCTTCATCATGTTAGACATAAATTAAACTCTACGCGCATCGTAAAAAAAAAAATCGTTTCAGTGTGAATATACTAATTCTTCTTTTTTTTTTTTAACGTTTTCATTTTATACTTAACATTTAAAAAAAAAACATCCCTAACTGAAAAGCTGATAATGTTCAATTCTCGAACTTTAAAATAAAAAAACAAAACAAAAAAAAAACATAATTATTCTGATGTTCCAAGGACAGAAACATTGTGTGTTTAGTGAAAAATAACCTGCTAGACGTAGTACAGAAACAATTAAACATCTACTCTCACCAGGTAAGTTAGACACGCCCCCAAATATAATAAGAGCCCTCCACCTAATCAAAGTCAAATGCGTATTAGGATATGAGAGACTCTTATTTCTTGTGATGAAATATAATGTGATGTCCATCAACATACTGCCCGTAACTTTGACAAAAAAAATTGGAAACCTGAAATGATGTTCATCTTTTGCTAACTGTGAGCGAGGCGTTTGCTAAAGCGAGGTGTATTTTCAGTATAAGCAGTGTTATAGCAGTATAAGCAGTGTTATAGATTTAACAAGCAAATATGTCTGAAAGTTACAGATACAGATATTTATATCTTATATACTGTATATATAGATTCCGGCGCCTGCGTCCTACCATTACCTCCAGCAAGCAAGCGTAGAAAAACCTAACATCTGTTTTACTTATAGTACTGTGCAAAAGTCTTGGGCACATACAAAAATATGGCATAAGCAAATTATGCTTTTGAAAAACATTTATGCATCAAAGAAACTTCTATAAAGAGTAATAAAGAGCAATAAAGAGAAATAAAATAAACAGTCAATATTTGGAGTGAAAACTCATTGCTTAAAATCAGGAGTTAGACACAGATTTGTGCAGTTTTATAAGAAAACAGCTGTTAGGTTTTACTGAGTATATATATATATAGTAAAACAAAAAGTCAAAAGGGTCAACATGGTATCAAGCCAAGAGAACAACTATGGAGATTTAAAATGACTGCAATTGATTAAGAACTGTCCAACACATTATGGCTCTGGCTCTGGAAGCCGGGGAATCATTTTTACACACGAAATATCAAAGCTTAATGTGATTAAATGAAAACTTGCACAACCTGTGTTTTGGCCAGGCAGTGTACCAACCAGCCATAAGATTATGACAACCAGGCTAATATTGAGTAGGTCGTGCCCTTTTTGCCATCAGAACAATGATGCACTGTGTGGTCAGACACCTTTCTATTGGAACCAGTATTAACCTTTTCAGCAATTTGGGATACAGTAGATCTTCTATTCCTTTGCTAACCACGTGCATCAGTGAGCCTTGGCTGAACCCAGAGGTCAATATTCTGCCACTACCCTGGTGCCAGACACCACAGCACACCCCAGAGGTCTTCTGTAGTCACACCCTGAGGGGAACCCAAAAGGGGACCTCAAAGCCTATATGCAATATGTCCGCAGAGAAATATGTAAAATATTTTAGGTCCTTTTATTTAAATTTGAAATGATTATTTTCTACTTTAGCATACATTAGTGCAATTTATCATTAAATGCCATCAAGAGAAAGCACAATGCATGCAGATGAATTTAAATTTTAATCTCCTAAATGTTAAACTTCCAAATTAGATAATGTATTTGTTCTAAAAGGGTTTTTCCACTATGGTGTAAAAAATCTAATAGACCAATTACACCAGGGTCTAAAATTAAAAGCTACCATTTGAGGCATCCTAAACAGACTTAGGCTTCATTCTACAAACTGGTATTCTAACGCAGTATTATTATTGAAAGAAACATATTTTTAAACAGCTCTACAGTTAAGTTCAGGATATTTTTTGCAAAGCTTGGGCACTGCAGTGCCTCCCAAGCAGCCTTGCTCCATATTCACTCCATGGTTTATTTTAACCATCTTCAACGAGATTGCTTACAGGATAGGTCAGGAGAGTTGCTGATGCAACCTAGTTTCCTTACAGATGGCTTTAAATAACATTGGGCAGATTTTTAGGAGTGAATGAAATCGATACCACAACACCAGACTATTTTCACTTTCATTTGATTTAAAATTACGCAGCCTATGTGGTTAAGAATATAGAGCTAAGGCTGGAAATTGCTGCTACTATACCCACCACCTCGAGTGTAGTGGTGGGTTTCACTCTGACTGAATCTCTGCCACTAAAACAAAACTCGGTGCATGAGGAGAACAAGAATGATACTTAAAGTTCAGCTGATGCAAATCCAAAATAATATTTTTTTTTTTTGGTCTTACTAAATGGGTTTTTGTTACAAGGCAAACTCTTTCAATTTCTCTGAAGATTTTAATCTGTGGTTAAATCTGTGACTTTCGGGGGTCCTTAGGGGAAACGCAATGCCCTTATCTGTGTGTGTATTTGAACCTGTTTCTATTTCTACCTCTATTTAGATGTTAACCAGAAGGGGGCATGGTCTAAATTTGAACCCCGGAAGCTTCGTTTGAAAAAAAGAAAGTATTAGAAACATGGTTTAAGATCTTAGTAAGGCCGTGTTTAAGTTAGACTACTAGAGAAATCCAATAATGGAATTTTTTTTTTACTCTTTTTGTTTGTATGTACTTAGAACATGGTATCTATTTATGATGAATAATGTACTCATATTCACTCCCATTTTTAGAACACAGGGAGTTTTATGATTTTAGCTCTGTATTAGGTCACTATCAATGTAGTTATTACTGTAATTACTGTTTAGCTTGATTTATAGTTTCCTAACTTTCCTGGCCTACATACTATTATTTGCACTTGAGGTTTAGTCAAATCAGTATGTTCAGATAGTGATCGTGAAACAATCAAATAAACACTTTGATAGAATCACCTGCTCTCTTGTGATTTTACAGTCAGTAAATCATATCACAGGAGTGCAAAGCATTTAAAGAATATAAAAATCTTCTGAAATTTGGTGTGTTCTGTGGGTTTGTCATGCTTTTCACTAAATAGGGTGATTATTTGAGCTAATATAGTCATTCTTTATAAACTCTAGATACGTGTGCAGCTATATAAATATATATATAGATAGATATATAGATAGATAGATAGATAGATAGATAGATATAGATATATACGTAGAACAGCCATTGTATTTGTACAGCTAGGTATTTTAAAATATTTTTTATATCCCATATTTTATATTTTGTTCTTTTTCTCTGCAGTTTTTCTATATTTTAGGAAAAAGGATTCTATATTTTATTCTTTATTCCATTCCCCAATTTATTTCTATTGATAATTTAGATTTTAAGGTCACGAGCGGTCGTATAAGCATTTAATTTCATATTGTACTGTGTATGACTGTGTATGTGACAAATAAAATTTGAATTCGAATTTGAAAATCCTAGAAGATTAGCTGTTCCTGAAATCCCATTTCCCATTTCTGACGTTCGTAATTGGACATTAACTAAAGATTTTTGACCCGGATCGACATGATTACACATAGTGTTTTTCTAAATGTCAAAATAAAACTATTAATAAACTATGGTCTTAAGACCTGAACAAATCAGTTAATTAATAATTCAGGCATATAGAGGTACACTGCCTGGGCATACAAAAAGGAATGCTCAAGTTATTTTTCTGCATCAGGCAAACAAAACAACTAAGGAGACTGAGCTGAAATGACTGTAATTGGGTAAAGAACTGTCCAATAACAAAACATGTCCAACTTCTTGGAAGAAATGTGATCAGAAAAAAAGAAATCATGAATGGAGAACGCTTGATGAAGTTGCATGGTAAAAAATGGCCGATAGTAGAAGTCTCTGGACTCCAGTGTTATGATCTGGGGTTGTGTCAGCGGCCGGGTCTAGGCTCAGCAATAACATGTAGTCATCTGAATGCACTAAATGACCAGTGTGTGTACAGAGATGCACATTTGTTATTTAAATAAAGAAGCTATGCAGTGCTTGTTAAATTGTATGTTATATGTTTTTCGACAAGACATTTTTGAAGATAAACAGTAAAATTAACATTTTCTTCCACACATAAAAAGGATAAAGCCTATCTGACTAATCAGTTAAAGTAAATGGGCTTTTTCTAATGATAAGGAAGTTAGAAACACATACAGTTTTTTTTCAGTTTTACATTTCTAACACTTTCCAGTTTGTGGGTTTGTGAATTATGGATGGGAAATTCAGGTATAAAAATTTACAACAGCCACGGTAAATAAACAGAACTGTGTATTGTGCGTATACGTGACGATCTGAACTGTGATAAGAGCCATCTGTGCGGCAATAAAACGTAGGTGTTATATATTTTTTTTTAATGGAAGTGGTTTCCTGTCGCAAAAACGTTTCACAACTTCTGATTTCAATCATTTTTGGGTGACTGTGGTTTTCACCTCAGCTTCTTACCTAAACAAAGTGCTGACTTACGACAGTTCGTTTCCTGTCATTGTCTTCAAACCAACCATTTCCTACAAACTCTTTTAAGATCTTTGTGATTACTCAGAAACTTTCATTTTGCAGTGCTGCAGTTCAAGGAAAGGTGTGCAAATTCTCACCAACTTCAATTTGTGACTGAACTTCAGTGTAATCTCATTATATGGCAGTTAGACTGGTTCTGGAGTCATTAGATTACATTCTATACACTTTTACACATCATGCTGTTCTATAGACAGAGAATCTGACTGCATGATTAAATGAAAATGAAAATCAATGAAAATGATTCACATGCATACTGCAGTGACGTGTCAATTCTTTTTAGGTTATGACCCGATTCAAGTATGTAACGCAGGAGAATCACAGGCACGATACCATTAATCTTTTTTGCCTAAACATGGCCAGCTTGTGAGTCAACTCTTATCAGTGAGCTGAGCCTAACAATCTCAATCTCAGTAAAATGAGCTGGCATTCTCATCACCAACTTAAACATTCAATGTGCGAAGGCTCAGAAGATGCGACCAATAGTTCATATCTTACCAAAAAAGATCCTTCTGTAGGATTCTTTAACTCACTCAACATCTGTATCGATCCATACCTAGTGGATGTGATTTAGCGCCATCCCTGGCAAGAGCTGATCTAAACCTTTTCAGTGTGTGTGTGTGTTCACTAACGTTACAGGTTTGTGAGAAACATCAGATATCATCAATAAACTCTAATACAGGATTTAGGATTAAACACAGGGTTTAAGTTTAACAAAAGACATCAGAGGTAGCCACTGAGAGTGTTATCTCATATAAAAAAAATATTCAAGATTGTTAAATGAGGTATATAAAAATACAAGACACAAATAATAATAATAATAATAATAATAATAAGGAGTAGGTTTAACATTTATTTATTCATTTTAAAGTATAAAATTTATAAAAATGTAGGTACAAAAAATACTCTATAAAATACATTGTATAAAACAGGATTTGACTCTACAAAAATAATAAACATATTTGTTTCATTATAACCCTGTAATCCCTTAAGTTATCTATTTAGTAAATATTACACAGAAATGATGTGTAGCTGCGAGTTTAAGGGTTAAATGCTTCAGATTCGCAGGATTACAGAAGCTGGATGCACATTAGTTAAGCAACATTACATTCAGTATTTACCCATAGGATTAATATAGACTACGGTATACTGTACTATACCCATTTATCCAGAGTCTTCAATGTAGGCCTTTTTTTAGCTACCACAAGGGGGTGTGAGTGATTCACATGTGGTGGTATTGTTTTTTTTTCTTTCTTTCTATTTCTTATGTATATACAGTGTTAGACCACAATATTTCCTCAGAGCAAATGTGTGGGTAAAGTGCAACCTGCCTACTTGTTATCTTACATTCGACATTCAAATAAGGACACTGAGTTCCCTTATTGATCGTATCGAGGCCATACATTCAAAAGAACACTGTTACTTTAAAGCATTAACTTTCACACACACAAAAAGTCCGGAAGTGGAAGCTGGAACACCTGAGCATTCCTTAACTGAGCTAGTGAATGGCGTGATTGTTCTCATGATGGTACAGAGAACTCTGTTTTTCGCCACGTGTCCAGTTTATTTGCCGTTTTTCTCTGTGAATAGAAAAAAACAAGCGTCCATCTTGCGTAAGCTGACAGATCGTGGAGCCTAAGTTAGGAGAAGAATTCAACTGAGCCAGCTGAGTTGCTACCCATGTTTCTGGGAGGTGGAAGGAAACCTGAGGACCTGTAGGAAACCCACGCAAGCACGGAGAAATCGAACAACTCATGTCCTTTGTGTTCAAGCTCCATCACAATAACACACGGTGCATCTGAACAGCAGGCTAATGCATGACCTTTTTCCTTCGCACTGCCTTCGGACAAATTTCACGCCAGGGGGCTTCCCCTTACCCCCCTCGTGCTTATGTGCTTACGTGCTTGCATTCAGTGCGAGTGTGTGAGGGTGGATGTGTGTTGGTAGTGGATGTGTGTAGGGTTTTTATTTGCATATTCACAAATACGTGTTTTGATGATAAGCATGTGTGGGTGTGTTTTCTGTTGTCTAGTGGACTCTAAAACTGGGTTTGCGTGTAAAATAAAATCTACCAGTGATGCTGGATCCACTAGAGCATAAAACCCCACCACACACACACACACACACACACATACACACACACACACATAGACACACACACTCAGGGTGAGATAAAAGGTTCACCGCTAATATGCAAGACAAACCAGCGGATTTCCCCGTTGTCTTCAGTACTTAGTCATTCCACTCTCTTGCACTGACTGTATGGCGTCTTTGCTGTCCTCTTGCTCACAGGGCACACACAGCTCTTCCTCTTGTGAAAGAGGGAGCTCGAATTCAGTGGGGAGCACGCAGGGGCTGATGGGAATGGAGCAGGAGCCCATGGCCGGGTTTACCTGGCAGTTAAACGTGGCCGTGATGCTGACGTTAAGAACGGGGCTGGAGACAGAGGGCTGCTCGATATGGAGACAGTCCTGACTCACTCCCGTGCCCTGGCTGTGGCTGTCAGAGAATGATGAAGTAGAAGGATCGGTGCTGCTGTTATCCGATAACAGTCCCTGCTTTTCTGTTGGGCTGGAGTCTTGTGCTACCAAAGAACATTGTCCTGCCTTAAAACAAGAGAGATGAGAACATTAAAGCATTCTTAACACTGAGACGATAACAAGTGTAGTTTGAAGACTAAATCAGCTTTGAGTTTACAAGCTCACATGCGTATTTGACCTTTACACACAAGCACTCCTGTACTGAGCGTGGTGCAGCAGTGAGTCAGAGGTAGACTCTTGATTTGATTCGATTTTCGGGTGTTGCAATTTTCAATTTGATTCGCTAATGTTTATTGTCTGATTTGTCTCATGCAGCTACTGTATATATATATATATATATATAAATATATATATATATAATCATACAGGTTTTGAAACATTAAAAAAAAGTATCTAATAAACAGAAATGCTGAGTAACTTGTGTTGTTTAATTGTCTAGTCTTAGTCTCGTACAAAGCGGTATGCTTTCCTTTTCTGCCAATAATCTGCTCCACACTCCAGTCCAGTAGTTGTTGTTATTGCACCAACTGCACAATAAATTAAAAAGTAGAAAAAGAGCTAAAAAAAATTTGTTACAAAAATGAAAGTGGTTTGTACTGTCTGCAAAATTTGTGAGATGTTTTCGACGTTTAGCTAAAATAATTAAGAATACTGAAATCGATTTGGAAATGTCCAAAACTGAGTGGATGATGCAGAATACATTTTAATCGCACAGATCTAGCATGTGGCTGCTACAAACATCCAACACACCAACAAAATGCAATAGTGTGTCTCAACGTTATATATTTTTACTTGGGTGCCGGCGGCACGGTGGTGTAGCGGTTAGCACTTCAAGGTCCGGGTTTAATTCCCAGCCAGGTTCGATTCCCACCTCTTTGTGCATGGAGTTTGCATGTTCTCCCCGTGCTTGGTGGGTTTCCTCCCACAGTCCAAAAACCTGCAGATTAGGCTAATTACCAAATGCGTACTGTATGTGTGTGCTCTGAGATGGACTGGCACCCTGTCCAGGGTCTACCCCACTTCATGCCCTAAGTCTCCTGGGATAGGCTCAGGGCCCCTGCAACCCTGACTACAAGATAAAGCAGTATAGACGATGACGATGATGCTTGGGTGCAATTTTTATGGAATCACCAGCTCGACCATGTTCATTCACAGAGCTCGGATGAACTATATATTATTTTCCTCAACATTCCTGACAGCCTGTATAATCAAATGTCCGCTTAGATACTTACTTCAACAGCATCGTGGACTGGAAGTTTAACCGGGGCTGCAAAGGAAAGAAAGAAAGAGAGAGAAAAGAATTTTTAGAACAACAATCCTCATAAAATGTAACCATTTTTTTTTTTGTATTTAAATAATCAGAATAGCTAATTTAAAAGAAAAGGGCCAATTGTACTGTAGTGTTTTCCCCTACATTTTTCAAAGAGCTGAAAATCGAGTCTTATTACATCATAAAATCTAAGAGCCAATCATACTCCAATATGTAAATGTACCCCATGAAACAGCAAAAATATAGGATACCTGTACATATGGTTCATCAAAAAAGACATTGATAATGATTCAAGCGAACACAAAAAAGATGTTCTATGATCTTTGATCTATACACATTACCTTTCCTGTGATGAATACAGAAGGCTGCTGCTGCTATCAGCAAAACCGTCAGCAATACTGTGACGCCCAGACCTGACGGTGCAAGATTTGGAGATAGATATGAAGAGACAGAGAGTAGAGGGAGAGGGAGAGAGACAGAGAGAGAGAGAGAGAGAGAAGGGGAACAACAGAAAGCACAGAACGGAAGCACAGAAAGAAATGTCAAGTAGGGCAGGAAGGGAGAGACAAAACACATACGAAACACTTTAAGACCACTGTACGCTAAGGTTGCCAGGGACTGGCTTGCTTATCTCATTAAAAAGTTCAATAACTGCCAAGTCAAACACAACCGGCCTCGTGAGAACCGTCTATCTACAGGAATCAGCTTTTAGCTTGTAGGCGTACTGTATAAATTCTCACTTTACCTATCCATAGCTGGGCAAATAAGTTGTAGTCAGGAGTTGTAAAAAGTGGAGTTACAAAGACAGCAGTTGTGTTCGGTGACGTGCCCTGAGGGCTCAGGGTTGTAGGCTTCGTGGAGAGCTCTGTGGTTGAAGACCTGGTCTTGTCCGGACTCGTGATGGTGATCACAATTGGACCACACACTGTATCAGCTGTGGCACTGCCCGGTTTCTCCACACTCCTGCCCTGCAATTCGCACCTGAACACAAAACGTGCCGTTAGTGAAAAGGGCTTAAAGAGAGAGAAGTGTTTCCTTATACATTCAGAAATGAAGGAAAAACGCATAAATTTATAAGAAAATAAATAGTTGCTACTGTTTTACAAGGTCTGATCTGAGCTCAGGTTAGCATATGATACTGTTTCAAGCTAGCTGGTATAACTCTAATAAAACCTAGCTAACTAAAACCTGCTCCCATGTTTGCAAACACAAACTGAATATTCATTTGTGTTAACCATTATCCATGCTTGCTTTAGTTATTTTTATACTAAATACATTACATTTAGGCGTACATTTTAACCAAGCTCACTTGCAAGTTAGAATTTGGTAGTATTTTGTACTTAAATACAGAAGATGCTAGCAACGTGTACTCTTAAGTACAACATGAAGTAGGTTAGTCAGCTAGGAAACCTAGCTAACAAGGTAGCACAGATTAGGTTAAGTTGCTAGATGATTAAACAATGATCCAGGTGGACTCAGGTATCAAAGGCTCTGCTTAATTTAATCAGCGTACGAGAAATGATATATAAATAAAGTCTACAATTACCGAGTGTATTTTTGGCATGGCTGTGAACTGACTTCGTTAGAGAATGTTCCTTGAGGACACGGACCACACTTGACATCGCTTATATTTGTTGCTGAAACAGAAATGTACAAATACATCGAAGCGTTCAGTAGAAATCAGAAGAGAAAAAAGAGAATAATAATCAATAGTAAGCTTTAACACCGAAGACTCCTTCCATGAATGTTAAATATTGTTCATCTTGATCGTATGATTATACACTGATAGATCTGAAATCACTGGGTATGATGATGATGATGATAATAATAGAAGAGGAAAAATACTGGTTTAAACCAGAACATAGGGGTCATATTCTCCATTCGACCCCGTAGTGAATCGCCAGAAGAGGTCACACAAGATTGAAATCAAAAGAAAGTTGGTAACTACTAAATTAATGTCTCGTCACAAATACACATCCATTACATAATAATTAAAAGCAGCTGATTAAACTTTCTCTCCTACCTGGTGATTTAGCTCCTTTGCCAAGACCACAAACACGATGCTTTTCACAAAGATTACAAACAGACCCATCAAGGTCACTGCAGAAATACCCAGGTTTACACTCACACACTGCATTACTATCGCTGGAGCACTGCTTGGCGTATTGCATGCCCCTGTCTGCCAAAAAGGAGGGAAGAATAAACAGCATTAAAAGAGGCAGTTTGTCCATTTTAGACACTGAAATGTCCTACCAGTGTTGAACCTGGTATGTATGTGTCGTACTGTATGTGGTGTTCAGTGCCTTTTAAGAAGTAATGTGTGGGTCTTAGGACTTCTTTTTTAAAACTACAATAATTTCCAGGATACCTAACCTCAAGGTAAAGTGTAGAAACCAATCAAGCAAGGCATGAAAAGACACTTCATATTTATAATATGCACCATATACATTGCCTGGCCAGAAAAACGTGCACACTAATATTACTAATATTTCATTGTACCGCCTTTTGTTTTGATTACGGCCATGACATTGTTTCGATAAGCTTATGCAATCTCAAAAGCTTTATTTCCATCCAGAGTCACATTAATTTCTCTCCAAGATCTTGTATTGATGATGGGAGAGTCGGACCGCTGTGTAAAGCCTTCTCCAGCACATCCTCAAAAGATTTTTGAAACTGATGTCTCATGCTTCCTGAACCACTCTTTTACGAAATTGAGCCTGAGAATCCTGGCATTGTCATCTTGGGATATGGCTGAATTCATATCAGCCATATTCCATCAGAAAAGAAAAAATCCATAGATGTGATAACCTGGTCATTCAGTACATTCAGTTCATCAGCTGAGTTAATTTTATTGCCACATTACATTGCTGAGCCTAGACGTAACCAACTAAAGCAACCCTAGATCACAACACTGCCTCCAGGGTCCTGTACAGTGGGCAATATGCATAATGGGTGCATCGCTTCATTCTCCTCTCATCTTACCCTGATACATCCATCACTCTGGAACAGGGCAAATCTGGACTGATCAGACCTTTTTCCAGGTATAAAACAATGCGTTTTCAGTTCTTAACCCAATTTTATTAGTTTCAGCGATCTCCTTAGTTGTTTTCTTTGCTTGATTCAAGACAATAACGTCACCCCTCTGAAACAGAGTAATCTGTGATCTTTGCCACAAACACAGAATATGTTCTGACATGGTTGTTTAAGAAATGAGAAGCTACTCGTTGGCCACCAATGAAAGGTTATTAACTATGTGCTTACTGTAGTTAAATCAAGGTGCAAACGAGCCAAATGTGTTTAATTTAATTACTTTTGTGTTGTCACAAAGCAGCATTAACAAATCCGGGTCTAGATCTGAATCCCTAATTAGCAACAGTCGAGTGAGAGACAAGAAAAACTCAAGGAATGACTCTGCTCTGGGTGACGATAAAAAAATATTTCTGCATACAGTATATAAGGAATAAAAGACAACTTGGTGGCCTATTATAGGAAAGTAGTCAATGACAAAGTAGTGTAGTGCAGTCAGACCACCCTGATATGCATTTAGAACATTTATTATTAATCTCAGGTGATCTGAGTGACTGCCATACAAGTCCTAGTAGATGAGCTGTTGCCATAGAAACAATAACCTATTTGAGTGCATAAATATACATAGACCTGAGATTTGCAGCTGCACTACTGTCAGAGCTGCTGTTCCAGACAATTAATCAACACATTCTAACCAGTGAGAATTCAAATAAACAGTAGTATAAATCTAAATATAGAAATATAAGTATGATGGTAAGTGTGAGCAGTACAGAAAGTCTCCTACCTTCAGTGCATTTCTTGCAAAAGAAGCAATTCGGATAATAATTCATGCTGTCTGAGTACATTCCAGCAGGACATCCCTCACACACTGTATCTTTCTCGCTGGTACAGTGATGAGCCAATCGGCTCCCTGTATTGATATAAACACACGCCATGTGGTAAGCTCGAAAACATTTAAACACATTCTCGTTTTAATGCATCAACAGGTCACCTTACCAGGCCTGCATTTGCTACAGCAGAGGCTGTTCGTTAGCTGATATTCGGTAGAGTCGTCGCTGCAGATGGTCTGTAAAGGGGGAAAAAATTAGCATGTGTTCACTGACACTCAGACAGAGTAACAAGCAGGAACTGACACTAACAAGCCTCAGCAAAAGTGCATCACAATCCACTTCCCTAGTGACTACTATTATCAAATCCCACATATATTATGGAATTTACAGTCTATCGTCAACGAGTATCGTTGCACAACTTAGAAATAAGCCTGACTATCAGCAGACTTGTTGAGTAATCAATGAGGCATCAATTTTAGCAACAATAAAAAAAACAGAAGTTCAATAGTACTGTATAGTAACATGAGAATAGTGGAGGTAGTGAAGCACAGATAGTGATCCCACTCCAAAGTTGATTACTTTCCAAAATATTTTATATATTAAAAAAAAAAAAAGTAATATCGTAAAACTGGTAAAAGTTACTTTAAATGTTGAGGTAAAATTTATGAAAATGTTGAAATGTCATGTAATGTCTGGATTAAGCCATTCTGTTATTTAAGTTTTGATATAGTGACATTTTAAAAGTGGTCAATAAGAAGATGTTTATGTGACATTTATTATGGAAGGAATCTCCAGTTTCAGGGCTTTCTAAGAGTCAGAGATAAAGCTGAAACTTTGAGTGGTTCCTCAAAAACATGACAAGCTGCAGTTTTGGTCTTGGTTTTGTAAAAAAAACAAAAAAAAAAAAAAAGCAAGAACGACTGTTTATAGCTGCTATAACAGAAGTGACAACAGGAACTATCTTGTTTCGCAGATACTGCACAACCTTAAACATGAATAAAGTTGCATGTGGTATAATAGTAATAAAAAAATCTTTTTACAATTGTAGAAATAAAAGAATTTTAATTATGACGTTTTATTCTGAGCCATGTTGCAAAAAACACAATAAATTATCGTTTGTCATTAATAAAACTTCATGATGGTGAAGTTGCACAAACATGAAGACTATAAATCATAACCCGCCAGGATATTAACCACGTCTTTGCTCAGACAGACACAAACACTCTTTCTGAGAAACACAAAACACGTTACCGGAAAACGAAGTACCCTTCGCTTCCGGAATGCATTTCTCTACCTGCCTTCAGGCAGCGCCCGCCCCTGCGCCATGATTGGTTAAATGAGCATAGACGCGGGGTGCTGATTGGATAATTTCACACAACTACAAAAAGACACTTCCGCAACAGTGGATGACGGGCGCGTCAACCGCAGCAGCGCATAAACGCTGACACGCATTCTTTTCACCCACGCGCACACACACACACACACACTCGCTCTGTCACATATGTTGACAATCACCTTAAACTTAATCCTGCAAAAACATACCTGGAGTCTAACTTTTGCACCCTTTGACTTGAAGTAGCAACAAATTCATTACATTATGGATAAGGCTTTTAAGCTGAACATTTTAGAATGTTAAATTTTTTTTTTTTTTTTATTCAATACTGAACTATAACACTTTATAAAATGTTTGTATTTTATAGAATTCTTCACTTTATTATAGCATTACTAATGCAGGGTTATCAACACATCCATCACTACATTAAGTGGATATTTAAAAATATAAGTAGAATCAGGTTACAAAATTTCTGCTGTTTCCTTCTTTGTCATAAATGAAATGAAACACCTTTCCTGGAATACATACACAATACTGTATTCCATTTAATCCCTGGACACAAAAACGTTTTTGGTTTAATAATCAAAAATATTTACGCAGCAGCTGTGCAACCTCATTCTTTTCTGAAATCCTTTTCCCTTATTAAAACATATAATATGATAACAGATAATAAAATCGAACACACATAGTACATCCCTGCCATCATTATTACCACATTTTTTTTCAATTGGTTCCTCAATGTTTTCTTCACCGGAGAAATTTAAGGATTTTAAAAAAATCTTTATCATTGGGTAATGTTTTTGTAAGTTTACGGCGCTCTAAGCACTTCCCCAGAGCGGGAAAACTATTGAGGAAAATGTGTGTAAAGGATTAAGATTAAGTAAGGCATAAAACACTCAGCGTCATGCAGTTACTGTATTATAGTTAAACAGTTATACTTATTTTTCTATAACAGTACATCCTAAATCTTTACCTCTGATTCTCACTGTACAATGCACTCACACTGGAGGCTTCTTCTGTAAAAGTCACATAAACATCTTTTTAAAGAAGCCTCACTGTATGTATGAACACGTACATTTCCATCACAGTACAGTTACAGTGCTTGGCTCTGCTTTGTCACACAAAAATTGTGTGAGTAGCGTTCGCCTGCACTCTTTCTATATTGCCTCATTCTGGAACCTGTTAAGAGATCTACTCTCTGCAGACGGAGGGTTTCCTTTTAGATATGTGGGATCTACATCCAAAATTATAGTACGTAACCATTTAAGGAACCACTGAGGAGCCAAGAAGTGTCCTGGATGATTGGTGGTGGAACCTTCAAACATGGCTTTGGGAAACTTTGGTTTGCAAAAATAGGGATGCTTGAGTTATACTTGGATCCAGATCAAAAAAAGGAAATCTTTCAGTCTTTACAGAAGGCAAAAGATTCCTTTAAGATCTGTTAGTGTCTCACCAAAAGCACTTTATCCCTGAAACATTAATGAGCACCAAAGTTCAATAAAACCGGATAAACAATCTGATAAACCTGTTCAACACTCTGTAGGTTGCCAGGAACTGCTTCTCTCTCTCTCACTGTCTCTCTCTCACTCTCTTTTTCTCTCTATCTAAGATTGTATCTTGTACTCTCGGGGTCATTCTTTTACTTTGGAGAGAATCAAGTGTGATTAAACTGAAAATCAATTGATGTTCCTTGTGTGGATGTATTATCAGAAAGCAAAATAATGTGGGACAGAACAAATTATTCAGCTCATACACATAAAAGAAGTGAAAACTGGATGCACTTCAAGACTTCCATGGAAATCCTGAGAATTATGACTTGCTTTCTAAAGAACTTTTTTTCCTTACCCAAACATGCCACAGCGGTGAATGGGTCTTTAGGGCGTTAAAACCTCAAACCTCTGAGCAGTTTGATTAACTAAACCATACTGTGTTATGTCTAAAACTGTGCATATTATAACCTTAAGCTCACAGTACAGAAGAGTCGCATCAAGACATTTCAGGTTTGAGGTTCAGGTTTGACAGAAACCTGCTGAAATCTGACGGTGGGTAATTAACCACCAGGTAACGTTAGTTATTACGGTTTACCAGTTTGACAAGAGGAATCATTCTCAACCTTTAATTTGTGATTATTAAACACTTTGCTGTTGTGCTGAACTGGGATTTTGTGGGTGATTACACAATGTCGCGCTTTCATAATGAAGTTCGGCAGAGATTACACCAGACTTCTGTATATATATATATATATATATATATACACATATATAAATAAAGGATTTATATATATAAAGTATATATAAAGTATATATGAAGCATAGAAACGTCATTAAACACTAACAATAAAAAGAAATCTCATACAGGTAAAGCAATAGAGGTCTTTACAGAAGAGTGTGTGTGCATGACAACATTCTGTAAGAAAAAACACCTGAACACTTATTTCAAAGTTATTCATGCTGATTTAGACACTGATACAGTGTAGCTCATCTGATCCTACATCCTAAAATCAGAACTGTCTCCAAACTGACATGACTATCATTATGAATCATTCTTCACCGCGAAACATTACTCAGCTAATATAAAACACACACACGTTTCCTACCTTTGCTTTTGCAAGCGACGTGACAACACCGATAATGAAGTACACAAGCCCGACATTCATTTTTCCAGCTTTTGGTTTTCCGCGACACTAAAAAGCGCGCTCACACCTTTACCGTAAGGTTAGAGCGCGTCCCCGACATGACCGCCCCGCTTCTACGTGAACGCGCGTTAAAAATCAGGAAACACGCGTCACGTGTCTGGTTACAAACCCCTGCTGGCGCGCGTGCAATGCAGGAAGAGAACAGAAAGAGAGAGAGAGAGAGAAAAAACATAAATATAAGGAAGGATTAAATCAGCGTGTCTCAGCATGTTCATTCTATTTATATCACTTTTTACTTTCTTTAATGTTTATTTGGCTACAAATTATTCACACGGATTTGAGTAGACGTTTATTGTAGCTTTGTGATGGAAGGAGTCTCCAGTGTCAGTGTTTAATTGTCCCACAGTCCGTACAAAGCGAAACTGTTGCGCCTTCAATGCGTCCAAGCAGAAAAGCTTTCCATGGTAGATGTTGTTTTGCTGTCAGTGGAGAATACAGTCATGTTCAATCATTACTACCTCTTTAAATTCTATTGTTTTTGTGTGTATGTAAACATAATACAGTGTACCTCCGAGTTCAGGCAAAACATTTTCCACAGGAAATAATGTAAATGCAGATAGTCTGTTGCAACCATCAAAAATATTACCAATATTACCAATTTCCTATATTATAATCATATTTTTGCCTGAAAATTTGAATATAAACTATGCAAATTTGCATATAAAAATGTATATTAAGTAATATATGAAATAAATAGACATTAAACCTCATTTAACCTTAATTTATGATTCCTCTTGGCAACCTCTCGCAGCCGGAGGTCTAGAGAGAGCTGATTGGCTGAGCTCTTTCAGAGGGGAGGGATGAGAGGAACATAGTGCTCCCACATTAATTGCTGCTTTACAGCCAATCAGGGGTGTCTGTGAGCTCACACAAGCGGAAGGAGAGGATAGCGCTGTCCTCCGAGTGTGCGTGATGCCAATGGTGCATGAGCGAACAGGAGGAAACGTGATAGCCTTCAGCCCTCCAGACTGAGTGGTAGTAGTAGCTTAATGTGGGAGCCCCCTAGTGACGGGGAGGAATTGTACATGACTAAATTAGGGAGAAAATCTGGGGGAAAAAATATGGAAGCGTGTATGAAATGTAAAAAATGTGTATGAATGAAAATGATTAGATTGTCCCTGAGGAGCAAGCCAAGGGCGACCGTGGCAAGGAATAACTCCCGGAGGTGGCAATAGGCAGAAACCAGACTCAACAGGGAACACATCCTCATTTGGGTGATAACAGATAGCAGGAATTGTTTTGCAGTCATACTGTGTGTTAGGCGGCTGGAAGTTCAATACAACAGATGATGTCTTTAAGTTGATATGGAGTCCAGTTTGTTATTGGAGGCTCAGACAAAATGTAGGAAATTGCAGTCATGATTATAGAGTGACTGCAGTCACGGCCAAGACCGTCTTCATGGCTTCAGTTCCTATTATGGTAATAACAATTATATGTTGTTGTTCGTCTGACATTTTATTTGCTTAATATTGAGATCCATCAGATTATTTTTATGATGTTTTTACATAAAAAAAAAATGAATTATGTTTCAAATGACTGGAGGCGAAACGAGATCTGTGTGAAAGGGAGAACCGGCGCAGCATTGCAAGGATTTGAAGTTTTGAAATGTGTTATGTGTGAAACCTGTAACCCGAGAGATTTTAATAAAAACAGAAGCTACCAATAGGGTTGTGAAATGAGACAACTGTGAAACAGTTATAACTGGTAGCAAATTGGGGAGAACAGCAAGGTCTGCACAGTGCTGCCTCAGCCAGCCTTTTGGCCCTGGGCTGAGAGGTTTCGTAGCTATCCCCCATACACTGCAAGAGTCTCACAAGTGTAACGGCTAATGTTATGTGTGTCTACAGTGCAAAATGTATTAGTTTTTCTCGGTGTCGGGCCCCTTTCTGGGCCTGAAAACACAACTATATTTATGTTATTAACAGATGGCCAAATCACTTAAGCTTACTGGAGCATAAACACAAAAGTCAGCCTAATTACTTTTAATAACAATTATACCCACACAGAGACTTCTAAAGCGAAAGAGTAATTAGACTAAACAATTATAAAACCAAGATGCATGTACATAACAAAAAACAGAAACACCAATAATTATTGCATGTACATAACAAATTAAACTAATGGCTACTTCTTTGGCCTCGATAAGCCCTATGTACTGTATCACACACACAAACACACACACACAGTCCTCCTCCAGTCACGCTCCTTTCTTCTCATTTACAGCTTCATGGAATCCTGTTAGTGGCTTAATCTTTTTTTTTAATAATTCCTAATCACGACCCTCGTTCTCTCATCTTGCCCCACATTTCGACCTAGCTAGCCACAAGCTTCACCTGTTACTCATATTTGAATACGTCAAATGACAAAACTGTTCCTCTACCTCTGATAGGCTGCTGTGTCATGAAGGTGGGTCATATGTAAATTGGATCAGTCAGCAGCCACAGATATGCATATTAAGTGATGGACAAATTAGAAAAATCACAAAACAATAAAAAAATTTTATTAGCTCATGATAGGCCCGGCTGGCACGGTGATGTAGTGGTTAGCACTGGGGCCTCGTACCTCCAGAGTCGAGGGTTCAAGTCCCACTTTGGGTCTGTGTGCTTGAAGTTTGCACGTTCTTCTAGGTACTCTGGTTTCCTCCCACAGTGCAAAAACATGCAGACCAGTTTACACTCTAACGTTTATTTGCTCTGTTTTTAAAGTCACTGATTTTTCAAAACTTGCTTCCGTGTCAAGGTCTCACTTAGCTGAGCGTACCCTGATGTGCACCTCGCCAGAAATGTAAGTACACATCATGCCGACACTGACCCCGAAAAATGTGCTTGGTTCCCCAGATAGCACTGCACTTCCAGCTTCTTCTTCTACATTTCCATTTTTTTATTGAGTTGTATGTCATCCTCACTGTCTTCTCTTGTTTTCTCTTGTTTCTGCGTTTTCAGTATTTTTTTTCAAAAAAGTAGGCTTTTTGTTTTAGAAATACAGTTAAACCTTGGATTGTGAGCATAATTCATTCCAGAAGCCTGCATGTATATCAAAGCACTTATATATCAAAGCAAATGTCCCCATAAGGAATAATGGAAACTCCAAGGATTCATTCCACAACCCAAAATATTCATACAAAATAATTCATACAAAATTAACAAGAGAAGAACCAATGGCTCAGTTGTGATCACGTGGCGCTTGGCAGACAAAGCGCTTGTGTACATCTCGTTTATTAATGCGTTTATCAATTTAAAATGTATCATTTTTTTTGCTCGCAGACCAAGTTACTTGCAATCCAAGGTTCCACTGTACAACACATTATCGGTAAAAAAAAAATAGTTTTATCCCATGAAGAAATTGTTTAATTAGACATTACTAACCCTTCTAGAAACATTTCTACAGCTTCTGTTACTTAACAGTCGAATGATGCATGGAGTGCCGAGAGGAATTTCCGACAGGGGAGAGGAGAACTTTTTTGGCTGGAACAATCACCAGGAATGTCTGAGTAACATGAACATGGATAAATGTAGCATTCTGTCCAGTTCACAAAGCAGCTTCTGTGTTGTGTGAGCAAGCGGACGAAATTAGGATTTGGGGGATGGTATGAATTTGTGGATTGAACAGTTTACTGAAAATGTACCATGAGGCAGCAGTAAAACTTGAAACAGTAGTCTGTATGGATTTTGTGCTTTAGTTTTGTGCTCATGTGAAAATATACAGACAACAACAACAAACTCTTCTGAAACATACTTGGTGAAAGTTGGACATTTATTTCATCTCAACATATTCTCAGTAATTTAATAAACAAAAAGCTAAGCCTTGGAAAATATCTAACAACAAATCAACAAGCATTTATACACCTGTTATTTACATATGCTAACTTTGTCTTTTTGCAGCACACTAATCCTGGACTTTTTTTCCCCCTAGCTGTGTAGCTTTATGTGTGCAAACTGCTCATGTTTTCTTTTTTTTCTTTCTCCCGTAACTGTGATTGCTCCCAGGTTCGGTTTTCAAGACTAGGAAGATGTGTCTTCAACAAACAAATGACTGAATATCAAAAGACTGAAGCGTGTATTTACACAAAGAAATTCAACTAGATCTACAGAATTAGAAAACTACAGACTTTCCAGAACTTTCCCCTTGGAACAAGTCAGGGCATCTGTATACATGTGGTATAATCGTTACTATGACAATGTACATACTTCATACTCCCTTTGAACTTCTCCACATTTTGTCACGTTACAACCAAAAATGTAAATGTATTTTACTGGGATTTTATGTGACAGACCAACACAAAGTGGCACATAATTGTGAAGTGGAAGGAAAATGATCAGCCGAAAGACAAAGAAGAAGAGTTTTCCAATTTTTTTTACTAATAAATATTTGAAAAGTGTAGCGAGATATTACACACATAATATTGATATTTGTGATTGTAACATGACAAAATGTGGAAAAGTTCAAGGGGTATAAATACTATTGGAAGGCACTGTACAGTAGGAGATGTTTATTTAACGTTTAATAAAGGTGTCTCTGTAAAGCTGTAACAGGAAAGTCTTCAGGTCTTTTACGGTTAGGCTTTCTTAGCTGGTTCAACAAGCTGAAATGTAAATATTCTTACATTTACGCTCCTTCATGAATAAAAATTGTACAGCAAGTTGCTGTGGTGCATTTCGTTCCTGATTAGGGGATGTGAATAAACACGATAAATACTCTTGAAATGTCAAAGATCTGGAAAAAGGTTTCTGATTAAAATGAAAACTGCTTCCTATTTACTTCTAAAGAAGTGTCGAACATAAATGCCCATGTGATGGGTTACTGATGACTCAGTCATGAAGTTTCTGTAAATTCCAGACCTGCCAGAAAGCTAATGCAGGGCTCATAAGCCTTAACTGCTCATTGGATGCTGTGCAAAATACTGTATAAGATGCTTTGGATAACATATATACATACTTAACATGCTTAAAAAACCTAGGTAAATCGATATAAATCTGAACAGTTTGAAAAGAAAAAAAAATACAAAGACAACTGCACAGCAGTAATACAGGACAGGAGCAGCAGCATCAGAATCTGTCCTTTGGTCCTGCCAGGACTCGACAGTAACAAGCGACTGAGACATGCAGGTTAAAGTGAATATCGCTTTTATCCCACATTTGAGGTAGGTATTTTTAGCGCTGCGTGCCTGTGCACCCACACTTCCTCAGCAAAACGTGGCCTGCCACCTCGCTGTCTGTATGTCTGTCTGTCTATCTGTCTGTCCCTATAACTCACAGGTAAATCCCGGACTTAAACACAAAAGTGCTTCAGGACTGTAAAAACTAAACTGATAATTCTATTTTTATCATAATACAAAATATTCTATTACATTAATATTTATAGTACATCATTTCACTATAGCAACCTGGGAGTTTTTCTTACACCATCACTCTCTTCACACCGCCTCCCACACTGAGAAAAAAAAAACCCTGAAAGTCTCAGTGCTGCACAAACAAGAGGACTTGCTCGCAGTGAAATTTGTCTCGCTGTTGTAACAGGACGGCTTTCTTACAAGCCACGGGCCACTAAAGTGCCCTGGTGACTTGTTTGGCCTCATCCTGATTTGTGTATTCCGTCACCTGAGCCGACGTCTCATTTACTCGTGGCTGGGACCGGGATGCTGAGCTCCTTGCCAAGTTCCTCCTGTGTAGCCAACCTGATGGAGTCTCCGTCAAAGCTGGATTCCTGCTGAGGCACGCTCATGAGGCGGGTGACCTCGCCGCCGTCTTCCCCGCTCGTCTCTGCCTCCTCCTTTTTCTCATTTGAGTTCGAGCCGAGGATCACCATCCCGGGGGAGTAGATGAAAATAGATCCTGCAGTGACAAGAAGCACTGAATGTGATTCAGCATATAACCTGCAATATGATTGACAGTTCATGTGGTCTAAAAATCTGGAACAGAGAAACCAAACACTTATGTTTTTACTATTACAGTCACAATGAAAACCTGAATTAAAATTTTTTTTTTGTTCGAATGGAAAACGTTTCAGTGAGAGTTGCAGATACTGTCGTTTCAGTGCCTTAGTCACCGCTGAAATCTCGTTAGGAACTACAAATTTTCACTTCTGTAACTTGACCCTTGTAGTTTCGATCTCTAACCACAAAAACAGGACATGTGTTCAAAAATCATGCTCTACAGTAGTTTGGCTGATATAGCTGATACAACAGGAAACGGTGTTTCGTCTTGGCGGGGCTCCTTTTCAGGATGTCCAACGGCCAAAGTGTGTGATTAAACATACAAAGGACGCTGCTACACTATCGCACTTCTTCCGGCGTTTCATTAGTGCTTGGATACCATCAAGGTGGAAAGATTTCTCAGTACGCCAGAGACTTCCTGCGTCACATCTGAAACACTGGCCTCTCGGGGTCTCCTTTAATGGAAAAACAGTCTGATTTGATCACCAAAGGCGTTCTGTTATTGCAGGACAATGCACAACCTCATGCTTCCCACCACAAAACTTGCAAGTTACAGGAACTCGGCAGGAAGTTATTGCCACATCACCCATATAGTCCTGACCTCGTTCCAAGCCATTTCCACATGGTTGGACCATTAAAGGAGTTCCTGGGAGGCCAGTGTTTCAGATGTCATGGCTCCAGCGTACTGAGGAAACTTTCTACTTTGATATTATCCAAGCACTAGTGAAACACTGTACATTTGTGTAGAGGGGGATTATATAGAGAAATAAAGGGAGTTTTTACTCTCAGACCTGTGTTCTGTTATTCTGCACAATCTTGATCAGATCTGAACCGGTTGACACCTGTGTGTGATTGGTCGTTTAAGTTTTGTTAAAGCTCTATCACATGACCTCTAACTTTTATTCATGCTCCTCACCTGTGTACACAATGATTATCTCCTATTGAATATTTCCTATTTTAAGATTACAATAGACAAAATGTATGATTACTATAATTATATATATTTTTTTTAACTCAAAATTTATAATAAATTTCAATCTTGAAATAGTTTTTTTTTTTTTTAATAATTTAACATTCCCATTTTTTTTTCTCTAAAATTATCTGTATTTAAAGCTTGCGTAAAAAGGATGAGTAAAAGTATCTAGAAACAGGGTTATCATGTCACGTTGGCTCACTTTCAAGATATTTTCACTTGCTTAAAATAAGGGAGGCAGCGGTAGCAGTGGGTTACAGCTGACCCACTTATTGATCGGAAGTTGGTGTGTTCAAGTGTGACGTGTTCAAGCCCCAGCCCTTGAGCAAGATCCATAACCGTGTCTGCTCTAGGGGGCGCTATATCCTAGCTGACTCAGCACTCTGACCCAGCCTCCTCACTGAAATCATTTCAGTGTGCTGTAAAACACATGTGACAAATAATTTTATCTTATTTCTTACCTTATTATTCTAACTCTCAACATTAAAATTCAAAATCTCAATTTGTCGGCGGTTATTCAGAGTTTCATGAGCAAGGAATTTTATGTAGCAGGACCTACACAAATTTGATCTGATTACATCTGAGCTAATCGATACTCCTCCCTTACCGACAGTGTTGTTGATTCCATCTGCTTTTCCGACATGCTCCATGGTGACCTGACGATTTTTCCCCGGGAGCAAGCCGTCGTGTTGATCTCTAACAATGTCAGGGCCATCGCTAACGGTAAACACGTTCTCCACGTTGGGGTTAACTGAGGGCAACACGGGCTGTTGTGAAGAGTGAGAGCAAAGCAGAAAATAGCTGTGTGAAGATTGTGTGTGTCAGCAAAAAGATGTGCAATACTAAGCGAAAAAAAAAAAAAAAAGTCACTCACATATCTTCTAAAAGTCAGACCTATAGAGACAATGAGAGAACAATAATGAGATTCTCCTCAGCGGTCCTATTCTCATAAATGCATGATGATTGATTTAAATATTGCATCGTCATAAAATGAAAGTTCGCCCAACATGGCCAAGCTGAACGTGTTAAATGTATTACTTAAAGCACTCCAGTGGTTTCTCAGGTTGTCTCAAGCATTAGTTAGGATGTAATTCTGAAACTCTATCATTGTGAGCTTTAATGGGAAAGAGAGCACGTGAGTTCTGAGGCAATGCGGTTTACAGTAAGAGGCAGACAGAGGGAGATTCCAGTCTACGTGCTGATGAGTTTGGGGTTTATTTTAGGCAAAAAAGCATGCATAAACACAAATTATAAACAATCATTTCTACTTTTGACTTTTTGTTTATCAAAGATATATTATGCATACAGGATGTTTTCATTGCATTATTCATTTCCTTAAAAAAAAAAAAAGTCCATATTTCTGCTCATCAGACTAGTGTGGGCATTAGCGGAAGGATAGACATTTGACATAAGCATTCGATTTTATTTGTACAGATTCGTTTCCATACAGCAGCTTTAATGAACGGGACGATGGCGAGGAAACACTCTCCATCTCCCTGAGATGTCATATGGAAGAAATTATAACGGGGAACCCTTCCTCGTCAATCAATGCGGTTATAAATCTTTTTAGTGTACACTGTAGAGGAGAGAAGATAAACAGTCCTGAGTGTGTTGAAAAGAGTATGAGCATAGAGTGAGCACAGGACTCTCTTTATAATTGCAGCAGCAGCTCTTAGGAACGGACCTAAATCTACAGATGAAGCAAGTGCAGTGATTAGGGTGCGGACCATCATACACAGGAGCCTAAAATGCCTCATGAGTGCAGAAGTGGAGAGTGGAAATACTGAATCTAATCCAGCATTGATGGACGTCTGAAAAACATCCATCAATATTCCAAACTCTTTTTTTTTTTTTTTAGTCTTCTCATGGTTGACCTCCTGTGATGGTTAACCTCATGTGAAACTCTACTGTTGTGCACATTGCATTTCCTCTTCATTATTACTCTTTGTTAGCACCTAATAATAAAAATAAACTATGACCTTTTGCACAACAAAGTTTGGAGAAAATCTCACGTTCTCATATGAGGACCTCTAGTTCTCAAGAGGTTAAGTTTGAAAACCACACGTGATCCATATCTGTCTTTCATGAGGACTGTTTCTTAGAAGATCAGTACTCAGTTTCTGTAGATGAAATAGTTTCCTTAAATATAAGGTATGGCTGAACATAGCTGGAAAAGTATGTGGAGTGTTGAACACCTATTCTGAAACCATACGACTGCATAACAGATGCCACATCTACAGTAAGACTCTTTCACTAGATGCTGGAGTGTTTCTGCTGGGATTTGAAGATTCACCTCGTGAGTGAGCCCAGGTACTGATGCTTGGATGTTGAGGAGGCTCCAGTTCCAGACCAGTTTTCATACCCAAGCTGTTCACTGAGGATGAATTCAGTGCAGGATGCTCGAGTTTTCTACTTCATCTTTAACTTAACACAACATGTGTTGTGCATGTTGTCATGCGGAAACAGGTTCCAGTGCAGGGAAATCCTAACGCTAAACTACCTAAAGAAATTCTAATTAGTTGTTGACTTTGAGTGGCACTTTGTGGCAGCAGTTTGAGGAAGAGTCGCATGTGGGCGTGAAGGTCAGATGTCCAAATACTTCTGGAGGTAACCAATTTCCTCATCCTCCCACTGAATATCGTCACTACAGCTACTGCTGTTGAGGTGCTCCATTGTTGTTAGGCATTTTGCTAATACTGAACGATAATTAAAAACAGTGATGTGCAAGTGTTTTGGGACTTCAAAAGTCTCAAAAAAGTTCTTCACATTCACATATTGTATAAGTCATGGTGTCCGATCTGCATCAAGGATTAACTTGAAAAGATTGGTTTTAACATATACCCACTTGTGTTCTGATCAAAAATCAGACCTGTTAAGATCGAAATCTGGATTTGTGTCACTTGTGAGAGTACCCAAAGTGTTTTCGGATCAAGCACCGGAAACACACACCAAAAAAAAACAAAAAAAACAACAACATGTAAATGTAATTGCAACTTTGTGATTTTTTTCAAAACATGTTATATGTAGGTACACACCTGCCCACTCGAGTTTGTTCTTGATGGCTGTGCTTTTGCACTTCAAGGACAGACATGACACCACACACAGTAAAATGAGCAGCAGAAGCAAAAAGATCCAAGTGGTCGTCGGAATGGCCTCAAATGGTAGAACAGGGCCCTCTGTTGGAGGAACTAGAAATAAAAAACACTCATGCTGTTTATGATAAAAGAAAACCCGACCCCTGCCCTACGGCATCTGCTTAAACGAAACAAGCTTGGGAGGGATGTGAAAAATACTCACAAAATATTAAACTAGTCACGCCACTGTACGTTCTCATTTCTATTGGACCGGGTGTGACTTTGGGATCCGTGTCTGAAAGAGGTGTAGACGTGTTGGGTGCGGTCAAGTTGTTTGGATTAGGAGGTAATGTCAGAAGGTAAGTTTTTCCACACATGCGGTCAGCAGTCGGAGATCCTTCTTTAATCGTCACCATCCCTAATTTGGTACAACTGAGAGACAGAGAGACAGACGGGGATAAACACAGAGCATGTGAGATGTAAGCGAAATCATTTTCACACATTGTAGGTGTTGGGGTTTTCACAGAACACACCTACAGAATCCATCAGTGCAGCCCGTGTATGCTAGTGCATCAACAGTCAGTACAGTGTTTTGATTACTTTTAGATGTTATCTTGTACAGTTTAAGTGTCCCATCTAATAGAGGTTACCTTAATGCCATTCTTAAAGTCATTTAATCCTAAAATCTTTGCATTGTGATTAAAATGAAGTGGTTCTGTGATGCAAATTGTTAACGTATATCCTTAAGTTGAATCCAAATTGCAGACTAAGAGAAGGACTGACGAACTTGGCACAAAATCTTCTCACAATCAAGTCACATGACATTCATCTGAAGACCTCAGTAAAATATTTTCCGCATCATCTTTTTCCACTCCCGCTATAACAGGCAAAAATTTGGATTTTTGTGTTTGAAACGTCACAAGAATAATTCTAAGTGCTTAAGCGTATAAAAGGTGTAAAGTCTAACGGATTACCGGAAGGAGCGTGAACTGAAACCTGCGTTATTAGAGTTTAGTCATATGCGAATGAGTCGACTCTGTGAGCTCAGGATCCATGAGCTTAAGTGATGAGCCATCTCCCTTAACCTCAGGTTTATTTTATTTAAAGTACATAGTATTTTTTAGTACAGTTATAAAATACTAAAACACAAGCTAACGGTAAAAATAAAAGCATTCGTTAGACAATTACGGGCTTAGATCAGCAAAGAACATCTTTTTTTGTCAAAATAAATAACGGTTAGACAAAAAAACCCAAGCAATGAGTGAAGTTAACTTTTATTGGTAAGTCAAATGATATGACTCAAAGAAAAATGAAAAGAGATGAAATTCCCATCAGACTACACGTACAAATGTTATTTCTCTTCAAGTTTTAACTTTTCAAATTGATCAGATATTGGTTAACATTATATATCTTTAATATAAAGCGATACATTAATTGGTGTTCTCAAATTGCCCTGTGATGGATTTGGCACCCTGTCCAGAGTGTACCCCGCCTCGTGCCCTAAGCTTCCTGGGATAGGCTGCAGGTCCCCGCGACCCTGAATACAGGATAAAGCGGTATAGAAGATGAGTGAGTGAGTGAGAGTGAATAAAGCGATACATTTACACTCTCATGTTAATGAATGTCTTCATTCTGCTCTTCCTCCTAATCGGTGGGAACAGGAACCCAGGTATCTTAAATTATTTTTTTTCTTCTTTTTCACACATCTGGAAAGTAAAAGCAGGACACCTTCGCTTGCAGAAGTGAAACTGAATGTTGCTCATACAGGGAGACTATGTAAATGCGTCCGAAATGAAATGAATCCGAGAGAGAGAGAGAGAGAGAGACTAAAATCCACCTGACGCAGTTGTTTCTGTTCATATTAACACAGCAGTCGGTTCAGCACAAGGCAGATCTAGTTTTGGTGTAGAGTGTTACCGTATATGTATACTGAGAATTCCTGTAATGAGCAGCACATGAGTGATGAGAAAACTCCCATACTCAGGGAATTTCAGAGATGTACTCATGAAGTTGGTGGGCAGTGGTGGTTCAGATCCTGACCTACTGATTGGCTGAGGCTGTTATGCTGTTTTTTTTTGACATAAGCAAAGAAAGGCGTGTACATCTATACCATATGTACAAAATATACTAATGTTAGCCAGATTTGCCTGGGCATTACATCTTAGTCATAGTATAAACATAAGATTTTTTCCCTCAAAATGCCATACTCACTTGGTGTACTGCTGGCAGGAGATGTTTAGATTAGGCGTTTTGGTGAAGCCGTCGGTGCATGGCTCACAATCCCTCCTGCAGATCAAGCTCACCGGACTTGGGCAGTAGAAGCCGGCTTTGCACTTGCAGCTACGGTCACTTGTCTTTGTGCATTTGGTTATTTCAATCATGTTTTGCTTTACTGCACACACACACACACACAATAAGTAGACAAACGAGACACACACACACATTATCTCAGGTATATTTGTAACACGTGCTTTACTTTTTCACGATCTTACCGTTACAAGATGCCATGCACGTGTTACACTTAGGCACTCCGTTCCTCTTAGACCAGTACTGTTCATTCTCACATGGAACGCACTTACAGTTTTCAGAGATAAAGCCTGAGTGGAAGAAGAATACAGTATAGTCATTTTTTTAAATACTATACAGCATAGATTTAAACTTCAGTGCTGTTCGGCTCTGAGGTGACAATGCTTAGTTTTGGTTATTGATATCTCACAATAATGCAGCAAACATATACACTATATTAAAAACATACACATAACTCTTGATATGGTAAAGCTTTCTGTAACGAGGTGTTTTTAAAAAAAAAAATCTCTATAGAATGAGTCTCCAGTGTAAAAAGTGTCTTTTATGTGTAAGCTTTTTTTTTTTTTTTTTTTTGCACTTTTCTCTGTAGGAAGCTATGTTTCATTGAGAAAAAAAAGATAGTGATGCTTGGAGGTTACAGCTGCTGTAACACAAATGACAACATGCATTAATGGATGTTCAATGATATTAAGTGTGCGTACTGTATACATTTAAAAATGTGCAATGTAATGAAGGGGGATGGCAATGCCGTTATTAGAAAAATAAACAATTACTAGTATGCACATTCATGTTTTGTTTCTTACTAACTTTGCTTAATTGTCATAACACAACTAGCCATGAAGCTGCCACCTGCACCACGTAATGACTGTACGCAGTGTCTGGAAATGACTAGCCAAACTTTTCTTTTTCAAGAAGCACAAACGGCCAGCTCAGAAAACCAACGCTAACAGTAAAATCAAGCATTTTGTGTGACATGGGAGTCCGTTAGTAAACAAGATGAGTATCACAGATGAACAGATTAGGCTGGAGAACACAGCACAGGAACGCTCCTGACTCAGAATGGGTGCAATATATGTACAAGTCAACTCTTGGTCAGTCAAAAGGAAAAATGTGGTCTCCATTAGAGTAGTATGTTCTATACTAACTTTAGAAATCAGGAGTGGGTCAGTGAAATAGAGAGAGAGAGAAAAAAAAAAAGCAACTGTACAAACAACTTGTTCCCCTTCACATGGCTTTTCTAGTTAAATGGTTGACTCAGATAGTGTCAGAGATAACTGTAAAAACCAGGCACGCATCCATATCTTCAGGACTTTTAGCAGTGTTGCGTTTAGCATTATGTGGGCAAAAAAGAGAAGTGCTTCATCTTTATTTGAAGGTCAGGGTCATTTTCTATAAAAGGCCTCTATTTACATGCTGCTACTCTGTGATATTTCCTTTTATATACACATATAACTAAAGGGATCTGTATTACACTGGAGCGTTCAGTCCAGAGGGAAAATAAAAAAGGTCGAACTGCTTTGCATATAAACTCCAAGCTGAGTTTGGATCATACCCTCATACATTTAGCGGTTCTAGGGAAATATGAATTGCGTTATTGCAAAATTTATGATGACGCATTTTTGGATAACATTTATGATGACTGTCATTAAAATAAGTGTTTATAGCAACAGCGAAAACATGACAAATACAATTACTAATCGTTCCACTGAAGTTTCTGAAAAAGCCTACCAGGTTCACATTCCAGACAAGACTTCGGGTTTCCTGGAGGGATCTACAAGAAGAAGAACAACGAGTCAGTTGAATCATCTGGATTTTGCTTTTGTGTAAATCCTTAATCAGTGAAGATTAACACAGTAAGAAAAAATAAAATCAGCCTTGTCTTGAGTCTTGAGTTGTTCTGGGGAATTTGCATAACGTAGTCGTAGACTAGGTTTAGACCTCGCTGTCAATTACAATCAAAATTACAGCATCATAAGTTTTGCAATCGGTTCTCTTTGGTGCTCTTCCTGGCATTACTCCAGCAAATGAACCACCAAACCGCATTCATTTGCGAGTTAAAGGGGTGAAGGCATTTTCCCACACAGTGCTGCTTTAGACACAGCTTTTGATTAATGCTTGTCTCGTTCACCAAATTTAATATGCAGCCAAGCCTGCACAATGCACCTTGCTGACTAACGTTTTAATGGTCTAATTAAGACAAACGAGTTAGGAAACTCCACAAGATGATGCATAAAAATTTTAAGGAAACTTTGCGGCCTCTAGATCCTTGAGCGATATCTTTAAGACAACAGAGCAAAACCGCACAACTAAAAATTGGCTTGATGCAAAGCTTTGACCCTTGGTCCAGCCTCAAAGGTTTTGTGATGTGTATGTACTGTGCAAAAAAAAATTACATATATGATAAAAAAGGAAGCTAAACCAAAAAAAAAAGAAAAAAACGCAAAAGAAAAAGAAAAAACGTCCAACACATTAGATTGAGATGCTGATCTGTTTTAGAAATATCTGGCAGCAGATCACACAAGCAAGAGATGTGGTCAGATCAAGGGACTGAGGGCTAGAAATGAGTGTGAATTCTACCAGTAAGTCTCTATTGCACAGTCACCTAGAATCATCTCTGAAATGCCTGGAAATTCTTTGATGCTTTAGAGTAACCTACATAGTGTGTAGGAAATGGTTGAGTATGAAAGGCAGGATGTCCCAATAATCTCCATGCACAGAGGAGATTTACATCTCATTACTAAGTTATTACATGCATGACACCAGATGTCAGTTCATCATGAGTAGGAGAGACAGCTGTTTGTGTTTGGTTAGAAAAAAATGGCAATGATGGAGTAAAGAAATTGACAAAAAAAGTGACCATTTTAATTGTGCATGGACACTTCTGGAACACCCTGTCTGCAGATAAGATGATGCAAGTATAAGTCATTCATTAGAAAAATGATGCTCGACATCCTTCCTTCCTTTCATCATAGAAAGATGAACAGAAATGGCTCGTGGTCTCTCTCTATCACTCTGTCTTTCACACACACACACACACACACACACACACACACACATATATATATATATACTGTAGATACACACACACAGTGTCTGCCAAAAGTATTGAGACAAAAATGCAATTCAGTATTTATCATTCTGAAGATTGAAAGAAACTTGAAAGAATGACATCAATCAGTATTTAGTATGAAATCCAATTTTCTCTAAAAATCATGAACCGAAGAAAGTTTCCCGCTACCACATTCATGACCACTTTCCAACAGGCTGCTATTGGCTTAAGGTCTGGAGATGGCGACCCAGGCTACGGCTCCAGCAGATGAACAGAAAAGATTTGACTAAATTTGCAGCATTTTTTCATCCTACTGTAGAACTAATGAATGACATGACCTTGTTTGTGTCCATGCAGAACTATAACACATGGCATGGTGTGCTGTTGGTAATGTTCTAATGGTATTACAACTGGGCAACAAGTCATTCCATGCAACAGATGTTCCAGATGTTAATGAATAGAAGCGTCACTCTATTAATCGATCAATCATGAGCAAGGATTAAGAGCTTACCGCGGAGAACAGGATAGAAAGCTCCAGCCAGAGTAAAGCTGACCATCTCCTCATGGTGAGCAGGGATCTCGGTTAGATCTCGGCAGCTTCATAAAAACCAAATCCGCGCGACTCGAGAGTGCATCTGTTCGAAGTTTGCCGCTCTATAAAGAGTCTCCTGCGGTCACGTGGTGTCAGCTAAAAATAACGCACACACATATACACACACGTTATCTCATCTCAGAAACCAGGACCTACCGTTTAACTACGTACAGCCTTTATGAAGAGACACGTTTCGTTCTTTAACCTGAAGAAAAAATTTTATAAAAAAAAAAAAAAAAAAAAAAGAGTTCATTTCATATAAATCTACAGCTGTAAACAACAGATCACACTGTCATTTGACTCAACACGCTTTAAGGAAACACCCTGACCTTTATTATTATTTTTTTTTTGTACTGCTATTTGGAAACACTTATTGCTTTTCCTTCAGCATGTTTTCTCTCTCTTTCACTTGTGCATGTACTTCTACTTTGTTCGCTTGTTTAACAGCAGATTTCATCTCATTACTCAAATATTGTATCTACTGTAATATAATAATGGATTATAAGACCTCATAAGAATATTTCGGTTTGACAAAAACAGCCCAAATTGTTTGTCAGTTGTTCAGGTATGGATTAAGACCTGGTCAGCTGACAGCTCTAACTATTAAACTCAATAACAAGTAGGTGATTATGCTTTACAGACCCTATATTTGAGAACCAATGTCTTCATCAAATTCCCACCCAATTGCCCAAATCCCAGCCAGTGGATGCAGTGCCAGTCCCAAGCCTGGATAATATGGAAGGGTTGCATCAGAAACGGCATCCGGCATAAACACCTGTGCCAGAGTGGCAACAGCCGAAAAAGGTAACAAATGTCATTTTTAAAACTATGCTACATTAAGATGATTACTTACACTATCTAAAGACACTCCGAATGCAACCAAAGGTATTGTCCTTTTGTTTCATAAGGTTGCATAATTGTCCATTTAAACCTACATTGTACATAAACTAACTGCAAACTTTGTATCACGGATAATTTTATTATTCCAATTGTTAAATATAAATGAATGAATGCATCATGCAATTATCCAAACGGCATTCCAAACCAATAGAAAAATGTTCCGAGGAGAAAATAAGGATTGCTAGAACATTCTAACCTTCTGCCAAAAATGTCATAATTCTGGTCATCTTCCCACACTTTATTTGTTCAGTTTTTGTTTGGTGTCAGGCTTTCCAAAAACCAAAAATATCCAGCTGACCTCAGTGCTGAGAAGAGAAACTCACACTGATGTGAATGACTGCAGAGCTACAAGGTTTATATATACATATATATATATATAAAAAACTCAGAATTCACACAGTGTTTAAAATCCCCCCCACCACCACTGCAGCCTCTCATCCAGTCATACCAGCTTTTTTTTTTCTTATTATGGATTAGCAACTGGCACAGAGTTTGAAATAAAAACTGTACCGTCTGAGGGGATGCCCCTGTTGTAACCCATAAAAAAAGGCTTTATTTATTTAACACCAGACCAAACAGTACGCTAAAATTACCAGTACGCTTCTCTGCCTCTTGAGGAGGTAGCTTTTTAGCTCCTGTTAAACTAGAGCAGACATAATAAAGAATAAAGAACTATGTCAGGTTCTATAAAAGATCAAAGACTTGTCATATTATATCATTATTATGAAAATCATATCGTTAAATATTTTTTTTAAGTCACGTATGTCAGCATATGAACAAAGAGCGGTGATGTGTATACGATCAGAAAAGGAATGTGAGGTTTGTATGTGTGGGTGATTAGTTAAACTACTCTCTCTATACACGCAGCACAGCACTATTGTATCACTGTTGTATATAACATACTTTAAACTATAAAAGTTTTAAAGCATTCTAATACCTTAGGATTTCCACAGTAATAGCTAAGGTTGTCTTGCTCCACAGACACACATCTTAATCTATGCCCCATAATAAATGTATAAAAAGTGCTGTTATATTACAACACTGGGAACAAAAAGTTTATTTCGATACTGAGAAAATAAAAAGCTACCAAGAGAATGACGAATGACGGTGGTGGGCGAAAGACAACATATTAAGAGAACATATGCCATGTATTATCGTTGTCTGGATGAATCCTGGAATATGGATGTGCCATCAGGGAAGGAAAAACTTGATAGATGTGATAACTTGGTCATTTATGTCATGAATTTATTTCATTTTATTGCCATATAACATTGCTGAGCCTAGACCTGAGCAACTGAAGCAACCCCAGATCATAACACTACCTCCCGAGACTTGTACAGTAGTCACTATGCATGATGGGCGCATCACTTTTTTCTGATTAGTCTCACCAAGTGTTTTTTTTTTTTGAATATATGGCAATGTTCTTACTTTCACTATTAAACACAGGTCTGGTATCTACTGTTAATTTTTTTAGCATGCAACTTCAAGAGTTAGAGTGATCGCTATTCATGATTTTTTTTTTCCCTGACTACATTTTTTTCAAAAACTTGAAGGTTCAGCAAGGTTCATCCCTTCCAGGTTATGATAATGTCTTGAGTTCTTAACCCAGTTCCCCTAGCTTCAAATCTCCTTAGTTGTTTTCTTTGCTTAATGCAGTCCAATGGTTTGACCCTTCTGAAATGGTAACTTTTTTATTTTTTGGCCAGGGGGTGTAGAGTAGTTGTAGAACAGACACTGTTATAGGAGAGAGAGAGAGAGAGAGAGAGAGAGAGAGAGAGAGAGAGTGAGAGTGTGTGTGGAGAGCAGCATTCATCCCTGGACCCATTCCTGGACCCAGAAGAATCCTAAAAATTAGGATTAATAATAACAACAACAACAAAAATAAGCAACAATCTGCAAGACAGTAGAAGAAAGATAACAATCAGGAGAACATGCAAAAAAGGTCACAGACAAGAACATTTTCAAACATAGTGGGGAAAAAATACATATATCAGAAGGTAATGTATATGATTCCAACAGTTCAGAAAATCCCAGCATTTAAATGTCAGTGTTGAAAAAAAAAAAAATGCCTACGGATATGCACATATAAAGACATGCAAAAATAACATGCAATACATATTTCTCTAATAAGCACTAAGGATGTGTACGCTATATTTTTCCATGTATGGGCAGCAGAATTATTTTGCCGAATACTGTTCATTTTTAAATGAGTCATTATTAAAAATGAACATATTTTGAAGTATTTCTTGGCAAATCTAACTAGCATGCAAAAAAACAAACAAAAAAAAACACGCACCATGCAAGAATTCATGCAATAAAGAAAAGAGAATCAGGTTTTAAGTTCTTAATCTCAAGGGGAGTGTACATGACTAGTCAGTTCATTTATAAGTTATCATGTGACAGGGGTCAGGAGTAGCTCAGTGGTTAAGACATTGGTCTATGCTTTGGAAGGTCCCAGGTTCAAAACCCACGACCACCAAATTACCACTGTTGGGCCTTTGAGCAAGGCCCGCTCTGTAAGTGTGTGTGTGTAGTATGCAAGTTGATAAGAGTATCTGGCAAATGCTTAAATGTAAATGTACCAGGCCATAATAAGGATAAGATGAACATATAAGACCTTAGTGGAAAGTGTTCAGGGCACTTCCATGCAAATGTCAATATAACCCATGGAAACAAAG
>JAQMYJ010000016.1:3206992-3218493 GCA_030014305.1 Clarias laeviceps | reverse complement strand
GTCAACTTTATGGGTGTACACATGATGTAATTCCCTACAGTTAGCACAGAAAAATATATATTCAAAATACATTGTTAATATATGTTAAATATATATTTAAGTTAATACATGTTAATTTTACTCTTACTTCCATGTACTTAACCACAGCATGCAGATGTGTTCATTTATATTGTATATCCCGTTTATAGACATTTATTTACAGTATATATAACTACACATACCGTAAATACACTCTACAGACATGTGTGTAAAAGTGAAATGAACACATATTTTCCCCTCACATGTACATGATACCACAATTTGCATACTTAGTCAGCAAAAGATTTACTCAATAACAGTCACATCCATAATGTGGGAATTACCCTGCTGTAAGCTTTTGGCTGTTGACAACTAAATTATTATTTGTACACTCATAGGAAAGAAGATAGAGCAAGGGTTGACAACCCGCGGTTTGGAAGCCACATGTGGCTCTTTCACTCCTCTTCTGCAGCCCCCTGTGTTTTTGGAAAATAAATAATGAGTATTCAATTTTTATTTATTTCATTTTAGTTTGTTCATTTTTTTTTTATGTAATTCCAAATTTGAAGATTATGGTGACAGATGGATGGATGAGTGGATAAGTGAATCATTAAGTTCTCACCAGTTGTTTTTCAGGATGGGCTGAAGGCCTGATCTCCACAGAGCTTCTCAGATCGAGGCTGCTCATCTTGGAGTCTGCTCCAATCGAGGCGTTTGTCCATCCAGACAGACAGTGCTACATGCGTACACAAAGCAATGCCCATAAATCAAGAATATTCCTCAATAGCTCTTCCATACTTCACCTTTAACAACAGTGTTTTAACCACTTAAACTTTTAAAACTCCACAGAACTCACAGAGGGCAGGCTGAGACTGTCCGATGGATCGAAGCTGCAGCGGCGGTGCGCTTTGTATTGGTACGCTGGCAGAAGCGTTGTGCGAGGAATGCTGACCCTGTCACATGAACAAGGTTAAACTTAACCGTGTACAGATTCATCCTAGAAACACAGACTTCATGAAATCACAGTCACACCTGATGAATGCAGGCTGGTTCTCTGTGTGTGGATGCTTCTCTTTGGGCATCCTGCAAACAGGGCACGCAGCTTGAGAATCCAGGGGAGTTGCAAAAAGCCGACTGTTAATTCTGTAGCAGAACGTGCCTGCAAAGAATTGTTAAAATGACCAAATTGTTAAAGACGAGATTAAAGACGACATATTGATGGAAATGTTCCATATACAAACATAAGAGAGTCCCACATTGGTGTGTCTCTGGAGTGTGCTCGTTATTAGTCACATCATCCTCACCGGGGGCTGTTGCAACAGGAAGCCTGTCACAAGTTAAACAAACAATGTTTCAAATGACTGGGAATTTACTCTGCAAACATTTTCCTAATCCAGTCTTGACAACAAAAAAAAATTACTTTATCCCGTGTGCATCTTTAGGGGATTACTGCTTCTTACTAATTACAAAAAAGGGGACATGGGTAATAAAATATTGTAAAAACCCTCAAGTATGCTGACAGAAAGCAAAAAAGCAAAACAGTCTGCTTGTAAGAGCTGCTTAATTAATAGCTTTGCTATCTATTTATGTGACAGCGAATTACTGTAGCTCTTTACGGCAGGTGATATACATTTGCATGTTTTTCAGATGTATCGAATAAGGAAATTGCAAATGCCATGCCAAAAATTCAAATGTTGGCACCCTACAAGGAAAGTACCTGTTTCTACAGGTCAGTGTTTTATCCAAAAGTACCTTTAAATTTGTCTTTCAGAAAAAGTATCTGACATCACAAGAGCGGAGTCGATGGTATAGAGAGCTGTATACTACACAACCTAAAATACATGGACCATCACAGCCACATGTGCTTTTTGAACCTTCCACTTTTTCTGACTTTACTGTTATAATAACCTCCACTCTTGTGGGAAAGTTTTCTGCTAGATTCTGATGTGTCTTATCCTAAAGGTGTTCAACACAAACATTGATCTCCTGCATGGCTACAGCCTTTTTAACCTTTTTCTTCACGGAGGCTATTGTTGCAGTATAGTTAATAAAGAGCAGTAACTACACTAGGACACAAAAAAAAATTCTTTACCCTGCGCACACACATGATCACAATGTTATAGTAAACAGTACATGCGGGCGTGGATGTTGACTATACGAGTGACGCACGCACAACCGAGACTGAGCATGGAAGACAATTACTCACAATCCTGCAGAGAGAAGAACCATTGGCTTAGTTGCGCTCACATGACGCTCGGCAGACAAAACGCATATGTACAGTATGTCGTATGTCAAGACCTCACTCGTTTATCAAGTGAAAATTTATTTTTAAAAACTTTGCTTGTCTTGCAATACGCTTGCACACACACTTGTAAATATAAACACCATAATATGTGGGAACATATGGTTTCCTTCTGACCATGAGGAACCACCGTGGCCACACTCTTCCTTATTGACTTGGCGAAAGGTCCGAAGCTCGTTGAAGAAGTGCTCTGAGCGCTCGGTCAGGGAGCTCTCAGCATCAAGCAGGCCTAAACACAAACACAGCAAGGGCAAGGTTGGATAAGTGACTGCTCCAGCACCTGTCCTTCATCCACATCTTCTGCAGTTCATGACTTAATTATCAGAAGCATGAATTAAAAAAATATTTGCATAAAATTTTAGTCAAAAATCACATACAATGAAAACCCATGAGCAGTTTATGCAAAAATCTTATATGTGGAACAGGGTCTAGTTTTTATTGCTTCCATTGTCTTTCTTTGACAGAGAAGATTTCACTTTGCAAGTAAAATTACAAGCTGCATTTTTAAAAATTACATTCTCCAGAGAGAAAAAAAAAAGATGTTGGGTTTTCCTCTTATTGATTTCCATATTCTCACACACAAATGTTACAATACGATCTATTCATCTGGGTTTATGTTATATCACAAAAAGAACAGAAAAATTCATATGATTTTCCCTTCAAACCTACCAGCTATCCAGTCATATCCTAGTAAAGGCTGCACACGTCGTCTCTCTGACTCAGAGGCAGTCTCCAGTTCATCGTCTGCACATGGAAACCTGACTCCGCCATCAACTCTCTGTAAGAACACCAGCAAAAGCTAAATCACCTACTGAATAGTTACATCTTTTGTTAAAAGAATTGCTAATTGATATCAGTGTAAAAATTGCTGTCTTGGTTATTATTATTATTAATTGGTTTTATTTAATTACTTACTACTAATGCGTCATGTGCAATAACAAATTAAAAATCATAAAACTCTTCAACTAATTTATAGCTAAAAGGCCCTATGTGAAAAGGTAATTTCTAAACCTATTGACTAAACCTAATAATTGGTTCTGCTACACTAGCCGGCATCAACTGCAATCACGAGTTCTTAATAACTGGCAGCAAGTGTTTTACATCACTCTGGAGGAATTTTGACCCACTTTTCTATACGGAATTGTGTTTATTCAGCCAGATTGGTTTTTTTTTGAGCATTAACGGCCTGTTTAAAGATTATGACTTAAGTCCAGACTTTGACTAGGCCACTCCAAAACTTTCATTTTGTCTTTTTTGAGCCATTCTGAAGCTGCAAAGCAGCCAAAGACCTTCACACTACCACCGTCATGTTTGACTGTTGGTATGTTCTTTTTATGAAATGCATTGCTAGTTTTACACCAGATGTAATGGGACGCATATCTTCCAAAAAATTTAACTTTTGCCTCAGTCCACAGAATATTTGCTCAAAAGTCTTGGGGATAATCAAGATTTTTTTCCAGGCTGATACATGTTGATTACTTTGTTTCTCATCTGTTGTTAAATTCATGTTGCTTTTTTAGATATTTAAGTCTGATTCACTTTGTCAGACATGTTCTATTTAAGTGATTTCTTGATACAACAGGTCTGCCAGTGATCAGGTCTGGGTGTGGTAAGTGAAATTTAACTAAGTTTTTCAAAAATCACCTTTCATTCATAATTTAGCAAAGGGGGCAATTACTTTTTTCATATAGGTCCAGGTAGGTTTGGACAGCTTTCTCCCTGAATAACTTAAATCATCATTTAAAAACATAAGTTTGTATTTACCCAGGTTATAGTTGCATAATATTAAAATTTGTTTGATGATCTCAATCATTTAAGTGTGACAAATATACAAAAAACTAAATAAAATAAAATAAAATCAGGATTCAAATACTTTTTCACGGCACTGCAAGTAGGTGAGATGAGTGGGATTAGTTTTTATATTCATTTAACATGGATGTCATAGGGAGGGTAAACATTTAGGCATGTTTTTTTTTTTTTACTTTTTCTGCCCGATTTGAACTGCCAAGTCAAGTAATAATTATTATTTATTAAAGGCATTTAGTTTTTATTATTGAGTGTGTAAATTGCTCATATAGAGGACACTTGGGCAATATACTTCTCAATGTATCCAAATGAAGTTACAAGTTTAAATGATCCTTAGCCAAATGTTCGAACTTGGGTCAAATATTTTTGGTCACCTTCTACAAGCTTCTTACAATCGGTCACTGGAGTTTTAGCCCATGCCTCCTGATAGAACGGAGTCAGGTACTTTTAATACCAAAGTAAGCGTCTTCCTTTTGCTGAGCAGTATGATGGCCGTGTTGTCCCATGGTGTTTATAACTGGATATTATTGTTTGTACAGGTGAACGTGGTATCTTCTGGGATTTCGAAATCGCTCCCAAGGATAAACAAGATTTGTGTAGGTTTTTTTCTGAGGTCTTGCCTAATTTCTTTTGATTTTGCCATGATGTCAAACAAACAATCGTAAAAAATTGTAAAAAAAAATAAATCCACAGGTCAATTAACCTATAAGAAGCCCATGACATAATTTTCTGGATTTTTCCATGCTCTTTAAAGGCACAGTCAACTAAGTGTAAGTTCTGCTCCCTTGGAATTGTGATACTGTATAGTTAATTATAAGTGAAATAATATTTAGACAGTAATTGGAACAATTACTTGTGTCATGCATAAAAGTAGACGTCCATAAACAGTTGTTTAAATATAAACAGTTTAAACAACTTCAGCCGAAGTGTATGTACAGTAGACGTCCAAGATCAAAACTCTTGTAAACTCACAGCCTTCCAATCCGTAATCCAACATCTTTACCACCACATTTATTAAACTTTCACTCACTTGACCCTTGTCTTCTAAGATAATGAACTTGGGCTGCATCGCTCCATTAGGTTTAAAGTGAACAGGTAGATGAGCATTTCCTTGGTCTAGACAGAGGACATCTCCTGACGAATGCTTTGCTTCCTCGTCTGACGACACGTCTGAGGAAAAGAGAACATCATAAACAAAGTTGTTAGAAATCCAGGCCTGAGCCAATGTGTTATTCCCCTAATTTTATTAGATCGTTTAGCGCATTCATCCTTCAACATGCATGGGAAACTCCATGCAAATATAAACACCATAAGCGTATAAAGGAGAGTCCCCGTTCATATATCTATGACTGAATTTTTAGGGAAACTGATAAATGTGCCATGTACTGTTTTGATAGCATCATTTTCACTTCCTGCACACACCTAACTGTTTTTAATCTGTACATCACAACTGGAACTACTTTGTTTATCAGATGTTGCGCCATTAAACAGAAATACATACAGCTAAAAAGATTAACTAAAATATACAAGGCTTGGACAATGGAACTGAAACACCTGGTTTTAGATCACAATAATTCATTAGTATGGTGTAGATCCTCTTTTTGTGCCCAATAACAGCATCAATTTGTCTTGGGAATGACAGATACAAGTCCAGCACAGTGGCCAGAGGTAGGTTGAGCCATTCTTGCAGAATCGTGGCCAGGTCACTATGTGATGATGGTGGAGGAAAACGTTTCCTGACTCGCTCCTCCAAAACACCCCAAAGTGGCTCAATAATATTTAGGCCATGGGAGATGTTCAACTTCACTTTCATGTTCATCAAACCACTCTGTCACTAGTCTTGCTGTGTGTGTTGGTGCTTTATCATCCTGATACATGGCACCGCCTTCAGGATACAATGTTTGAACCATTGGTTGCACATGGTCCTCCAGAATGGTTCGGTAGTCCTTGGCAGTGACAAGTATTGGGCCTAAACCATCACTGATCCACCCCCATGCTTCACTCTGGGCATGCGACAGTCTGGGTGATGCGCTTCTTTGGGGCTTCTCCACACCGTAACTCTCCCAGATGTGGGAAAGACAGTGAGGGTGGACTCAGAGAACAATACATGTTTCACATTGTCCACAGCCCAAGATTTTCGCTGCTGGCACCATTGAAACCGTTGTTTAGCATTGGCACGAGTGACCAAAGGTTTGGCTATAGCAGCCCGGCCATGTACATTGACCCTGTGGAGCTCCCTCCCTTTGTCCTTTTAGGTGGTATGCTGACATTACCCTGGATAACCAAAACACAATATCGATGCTGATTTTATATTTTTTAAACGGTATACATATAACAAAGTGGTATTACATATAACAAAAGAAGCTACCTCTGAAGTTTATGCAACATGGAAGTGTCCAGACTAGCTTCCCTAAAAATTTGAAAAAAGTTGTTTCAGCCATTTTGGAGAGATTTTATATGTGCCCCAAAAATGGCCATTTTCAGCATTAAACTCACTTCAAAGAATAATAATTTAAAATGAAAATTATTAATACTAAAATTTGTGTAAGCTTCTAGAAGCTTACGACCTGTAAAATTGCTGCTTAATTTGGTTTTGGTAAAAGCTTAAAAAGCAAAAAAATCTGTAATGTCCATAACCATGTCAAGTAATTCAAGTTGCAATATCTTTCATTTTATTTTATGTCTTTCATGTGAAATCTAAATTGGTCAAGTTTCATCTGAATGACAATTAAGTTCATTAAAAGATTTTAATTTAAATGTGTTTCTTTTTATCTGATAAATATATAAATGTGTATGCATATTCACAAAAAAAAAAAAGAAGCATGGATCAGGAGATAGCATGTTATGAAAAAGTATTATGAAAAATTGTGTTATGATCCTATCTGAAAATTCACTTTTTCACCTAGGTGAGATACTTTTTAGCACCAATACCAGGTTTTGTCCGACAGTATATTGTGATACACATGTTCATAAAACTGCCTTTGAAAATCCCAATACGCACTCCATTCTTACTTAAAACACATATGTGTAGTACACACTGAACCCAGGACACGTCCCCACCTTCAGGATCTATTTAAAGTAATACATCAAACGTGACCACAGACCACATGCATTATCACTTTCTGTGCTGCACTGACGTTTTTAGAGATGCGCTTAGGAGAAAGTGCAAGATTGTGCAGGCACAGAACCACAGCATGCATCTCGACCCGACACTTACAGGTGATAAAGGTGAAAAGAGCTGCATTGGGGGCGGAAAGGCAGCTGGCTTTGCAGTCAGCTCATTGTCTCCATCTGTACGTTTCCTCCCACACAGTCATCATCAGAAAGGCAGGCATGCTTTTAGATGCGATGTAGCCGTGCTGATTAGAGTACAGTCGCAGTGCGGGTCAGCTGCGCCAGGAGAGGGAATCGCTCAGCGAATCGAAGCGTTTATATAAGTAACCTGTTTAACACGACTTCTAATACAGACTCTGAGCTGCGCTGCACTAGTGGTGTTGGCCCTCTCTGAACATACTGTACAGGACAAAATATTGCTTAACTCAAAACTGTGGACATATGATGAAAAAGAAATGAGCGATTTAATCCCTGGCCCTGCACTCATACTAGAGACTGGCAATTCGCTTGTAGATCGTCTCTAGTGGGTGTGTAGTGTCCATCTGGTCCTTTCATTCGGCCATAGAACGGGTAGGAGCCAAAATGGACAGTAGACTACAATTACTACACAATACACTCAACATATATACGTTGTATTCTCCTTTTCCAAACTTTCATTATCCATAATGTCTCTCTAAATATTTAATGAAATGATTTTTATGACGGTATAAGATGCCAGGTAGGAGCTAAAGTTCTAAGGGCATTTTCACATTCGGTGCGGTTGATTTGTACCGTGCTCATGAACAATTATCCCCCCAGCCCCACTAGCCAGGGTTCACAGTGTTTTTGTGCATTGTTCTTCGGCACGCTGGCGTATTTACACCCTCCGATACAGCAGGCGGCGATATGCACCTACTTGGTTTAAGGGCCTCCATTTAACACAAAAGAAGAAGAGAACAAGAAAGTAAACTTTCGTATTATGCCCGTTATTATTGGTATTTCTGGAAAAATGACAAGAGCAACTGTACCTTCCTACTGTGTCAGTGTAACGGGTTCGACCCTATGTGCACGGGCGGCACCATGAAGCACGAACACGATGCGAGAGGTCTTATGGGAAAAAGGGTAATTTATTTAGGTAAATGGGGAAGGAAAGGGTTAAAGGAGGGAGGATGGGAAGAAAAGGAAGGAAAGAAAGTGCACATGCAGGTCCAGGGGCAGTGCCACGCTGGCATGCGGGCACCCAGCCTGCGATAGGCGGAGTGGCAGAACGGAGCACGCAAAGGCAGCGGTCCTGCACGCTCCCTCATGACGGCGCTTCTCGCAGACGTCCGTCGGATAGGCGGCTTTCCCGGCTGGGATCGGGGGCCTGAACGCGAAGGCGAGCTCGGTGTGGGAGTGAAGGTGCCGCGGGAGCTCGCGCAGTTATTCCTTTTTTTTTTTTTTATGGGGGTGGGGGGATTTTTTCCCCCCTGATTTTCTCCCTAAATTAGTCAAGTCCAATTCCTCCCCATCACTAGGGGCTCCCACATTAAGGCTACTACTACCACTCAGTCGGGAGGGCCGAAGATCATCAAATGTTTCCTCCGAACCACATGACTCCAGCCGATCGCATCTTTTCGAACTGCTTGCTCACGCACCATTGGGGGCATAACACACTTGGAGGACAGCACTATCCGCTCCTTTCGCTTGCGTGAGCTCACAGATGAACCATCTGTGAGCTCACAGATCGAATCACCGATCTCCGGATGGTAGGGCGAACACTTAACTCTGCGCCTTAACTTAACTCAGTGGAGGCCAGTGTCCTTTTTAAAGTCTCTTTGGAGCTCGTCACATCGCCCCACTTGCATGCCACTCGCTTCCAGCTCCACCGCATTACACTCTTCTTGGACCCCGGACTAAACGCCGTGCTTTGCTTTTATAATGCGGAGCAATCCCGAGATCCTATTAATGTTAATTATCGCCAGCCGAACCAAATAGGCGGCACCCCCTTCTGCAGGTATGCAAAAGGATGGAGTCGCCTATTCTAGGGAGCCTACGGAGTGAGCGGGGAGCGATAGTAGATTTGGGCGCACGCCCATCACAGGCGCACGCCGTGTCAGTCAGCTAAGAATGTGTAGGTCAAAGAATGAGATTGGTGCGTGCTACAGTAAGTGCACACAGAGATTTTGAAGGAGACAGACTAATGTCTAAATAGTGATCATTTGATCAGCAAGTACAATTGTATTCTTGCTGATCAAAATTAACCAGATTTTGGGCTCAAGTGTTCTTGGAAACGATCCTAATGTGAAAAAGGCATTAGAGGGGGAGCTGAAGAACAAATGCAAACCTTTCGCGTGATGTGAATAAGCTGAGGAATTATTAGTAGTTTAAGCCAACTGTTTGTATTTGATGCTTTACAGCCTTACAGCTTGTGGAGAGGAAGGGGCTTTCCGTAAGAAGGTAGTTAGATTAGTTTTTTTGCTCAGAATGCCACCACAGCCACACTGCCTTTCAGGCAATAGCCATTGCAAGACAGACTCTAACAAAGCAAAAATAAGAGAGAGAAGAAAAAAAATAAATAAATTACAGTGGATTGCGAGTAACGCCGTTTGCGAGCGTTCTGCAAGATACAAGAAATTTTAAATAAATTAAGAATACCGAGTATCATGCATCACGCCTGCGCTTCTTGTTTTGACGCCGAGCATCATGTGATCATAACTGAGCCAATGGTTTTTCTCTCTGGCGCTGAGGAATTGTGGGTAATCGTCTCCCCTACTGGGTCTTAGTGCTCGTCTCTCACTGGTATAAATCAACATCCGTGCACGCGTGTACTGTTTACTATAACACCGTGACCACGTGTGTGCGCATAAAGCATCTTTTACAGTGTGTGTGTGTGTGTGTGTTGTGTGTGTGTAAAAAGTCGGCCTTTCACGCGCTCGCATAGTGTTTATTATAACACACGTGTGTAAAGCAAAAGCAAGTTTCATTAGAGAGGTTAAAGATCCATTTTCTCTCTCTCTCAGCCTGCACTGTGTGTGTGTGTGTGTGTGTGTGCGTGTGTGTGTCATTAGACACCGAAAATGGATCTTTAACCTCTCTAACACACAGCTCATGCGTACACAAACACTAATGGAAACACTTATCTGTCGGGATTTTCTTTTGCTTTTTTCAAAAGGTAAAGTGGAGGTTAATTTGTTTTATTTTTACTTTATAATTTTGTATTAATTATTTTTATACATTTATTTTTTTTGGTTGTGGAACAAATAATCTGAGTTTTCATTATTTGTTATGGGGAAATTCACGAGTGTTTTGATATTCGAACACATTTCCGGAACCAATTATGCTCGTAATCCGAGGTTCCACTTTATTTAGTTATGTATCGCAATACATATCGAGAAAAGATGCATCACTGCACTGACTCCAAAATCCATTTTTAAAATTGTGATACTTTCAGAATCCCAATACAAATCAAATGGGCATCTGGGTATCATATCGTATCAGCTGGTATTTTTTTTATAATTTTAATTAAGTTTTATTTTATAGTTTAAAATAAGCATTTATATATAGAGCAAAAGTCTAAACATTTAATTGGTTCATGGTTTTCTTTTATTATTATTATTAAAGAGTTCACATTACATTCACTGTTTCTGTTTATAAATAAACCTATTTTGCCTGATTTATTTTTCTAAACGAATTTTTGATATACACTACAGTGTAATGTTTGATCTGCCCACAAAATGTACATTATATCGTCAAGCAGCTCCAATCCATAACAAACAAGCTGTAAAAGCGTGTTAGTATGTTACATCACAAACCTGCATTTTCGTTCAGCATGGCTGAATTATACAACTGTGTGTCTCCTACACAGCTGCGGTGAGGCTGGGGAAGCCCTCACTCACTCGGCAAAAAAATAAAAAATGAAAAAAGTAAATAAGAAATAAATCACGTCACACTGTGCCGTGCCAGATTCACGCCTCTGCGCTTGGCTCAGCTGACTGCGGAGCCATGTTTATTCTGCCAACAACAACAGCAGATACGCATCAGTGCTGAGATTCAACACAGCTGACTTCATTGACAAACCTGCTTTCCACAAAGATCTCACATCTACATCGAAGGTCACTGACGTCCAGCAGGGACAAGCGATTTGATGATGTATTGATACTAGGGCTGGGCAATAAATCGGTATCGGTATTTATTGACGGTACACCATTGTTGATAACGATAAAAATAATGTTCGGTATGAAGCGCTATAGTTTTATTAAAATGCGGCTGGCAGACTGAGCGTGCGCCTTGCCTTAATCTC
>JAQMYJ010000016.1:3168797-3181802 GCA_030014305.1 Clarias laeviceps | reverse complement strand
CTTTATCATTGTAGAGTGGTTGTGTACACACTCTCCTAACACACATTTCAGTCCAAACAGCTTGAAAAAGTGCATGTTGGACCGTATGACCCCTTTAAAAGTTTAGAATTACTTTGATAAAAACAGAGCTGGACCAATGTTGACTCCTTGACTTTGTAATTAATTAAACTAACATGAATCACACTAGCACAAGGTTACAATACATTTAAAATTGTGTTTGGTATTTATTTTCATCTTTTAACTGACGTGTAAGCCTAATGGGACTCAAACCAAGATAATTCAATTCAATTCAATTCAATTCAGATAAATTCAATTCAATTCATTTTTATAGCGCTTTTAACAGGTGTCATTGTCGTAAAGCAGCTTTACACAATTAAAAGAAATTCAGTAGGTAAGGTTTTCAAAAGAATGTTAAACAGAGAGATACTGTAACACTCCAACATTCAAGAGATGTACAAGTGCTCTGTGTGCAGATTATACAATGCTCACTGTCCATTTTATATTTTCATTGTTTTTGAAGAATTTTGAACATTGTCAAGTTAAAATGTGTATAATTGTTAAAGAAATATTTATTATTACATATTTTTGTTTTAACACAGTACACTGAGTTGATTTTTAAAGATGTTTAATGTTCCAGGCAATGGCCATCTCAGAGCAAATTGGCTATCCGGATTATATCCTGGAAGAAGACAACAAGAAGCTGGATCAGGAGTACATCCATGTAAACTCTAAATCTAAATGTAGACTCTCTTTATGAAGTTACTCAATAAAAAAAATCAATTGTAAATGTGAAAACCGACACCTTTTCTTTTGTCTACAGCTTAAGTTCAGTGAAGAGAGCTACTTTGAGAATGTTCTGGAGAACCTTCAAGCGACTGCTCAGAAAGCTCACAAGAAGCTCCAGGAACCTGTGGATCCAGAACTGTGCGTTAGAGCAAAACACACTGAAACTAATACAAAAGGCATTTCAAGTGTTGGCGCTAGAGCTGGGCGAATTTATCAATTATGCTATTTTATTGATATTTTATTCAATTAATTACTTGAATTGGTCAGTTTTCAATTCATAATTGATTCACACTTTTTAAGAAATGTAGGTAAATTTTCAAATGTTAAATTCCCTAAAAGTGACAAATTCCTTATAAATACTGTATACCACAATTTCTGCATAAAATGCAGACCGTGTCCATCTTGTGTATTTGGCAGGGCTATCTCTTAATCTTCTTCCAAAGTGAAGATGTTTTACTCTAATTTGGTCACCTGCCAGTTACCCTGGATGGGCCGAAAGCTATTACATGCTTCCTCTGAGCCACGTAAAGCAATCTGGAAAGAACTATCTGCTCTCTTCCTCATACTGTACATGAGCTCACAGACAAGCTGACTGGCTAGTGTTACTGTCATTGACAGATGTATGGACCTTAAACCCAGAGAGAGAGAGAAAAACTAATTTTGCTTTCTTGACTCATGACCTCCTGATTACTTGGGATCCCACTACTTGGGAGCCTCATTAAAGGATGAATTATGGGGCAGATTGGCAACAAGTAGGGAAAAAAATATGGAGAGCAACATAAGATGAAAGATTGAGTAAGATTTAAAATATTTGCGATTACAGTAAAAGCAGTCGACCGCATGTGAAAGAACGCACTACAAGCACATAATGTATTGTAAAGTTCTGCTATCTTCTGTATATGTAGCCTTATGATATAAATATTTTGTCAGATGGATCATTGGTGCAGCTGTGGTCAATGCTTTTTACTCTCACAACAGGAATCAGATTGGTAAGTTCACAATGATAAAAGTAACAATTTTATTTTCAAGACACTGAAAAATTTCGATGATAAGATTCTGCCTTTTAAAAATGTGCAGTTATTTTTGGTTCTACAACTAATAATAATAATAATAATAATAATAAGTGAATTAGTGATGTAAAATTCTGCTGAATTCAGTTGACTTTGTTATTGTGAAAAGCCCATAGGATTACAGACTTAAAGCACTTAATGCCAAACTCACAGCTGAAGCGGAATTTGTTTCTGGTCACACTGCTCCCTAGTTGTCTTCTCCGTCTGAATGCCTATTTAACTCACTGCAAATAATGTCCGTAATGCACATAAGGCTTTTTTTTTCTTGTAGATAATATAAAGCTAGTTTCAGGCTTCAGTGCACACAAAGCCGTTGCTAAAAGAGATGCGCTGAAGGCACGGAAAACGTGCTATTCAAGCTGGGTTAATCCATAGACTGCAAAAGCCGAGTGATTATGCAGATTTTCAGCTGGAGTAATTTCCACATAATTACTCTTAGATTGCACATTTTAATGTTCCTGGACATTCTGGGAAACACTTCAGGCTAAATTGCTATTCTGGAGACAGAGAGGCAGCTGGAAGCGGAGGACTTGTGGGGGAATGGAGAAAATATTACATCTTTACTGCATTTCTCTGCATTCAATAACATTAATGGTTCAAACATACATATATTTTATTTTCAGTTGATCTTATCTCTCTCTTTCTCTTTCTCTCTCTCTCTCTCAGTTTTTCCTGCTGGAATTTTACAGCCACCTTTTTTCAGTGAGAAGCAGCCACAGGCCTTAAACTTCGGAGGAATTGGAATGGTCATTGGACATGAAATCACTCACGGTTTCGATGACCATGGCGAGTCACCACTCAATTCTTCCTTTGACTTTGAAAAACAGTTTCATCAGTCTTAGTCATACTAAAGAACTGCTAAGAATGTTTTTTTTTTTTACATCAGGTTTCATTCAGAGATGACTAACATTCAGTTTTATTCAGAACTGAGTTACTCATGCATAGTGAGGATGTAATGGAGAAATTACACATCAGAGTTCAGACAAGATGATTTGCATTATCTGAATGTCGTACCCAGAAAATCAACTTATATACTGTACGTGCATCAACATTGCCATAATCTTTAGCTGCCGACTGTGAACATGCCACTTTTTTCTCTTAAACAAAACACTAATTTCAGAATTGTTAGCAATCATTCATATTTTATAAAGCATTTCCTGAAGACAATAATATCTCTAAGTTACTTTCTAAAATGTAACAAGTTTGGAACATTTTGGACTCATCTATACTTTGTTTTAAACTCATTGATATTTTTAAAATTGTTTATGTTGGTGAGTTAGAAAAAAGTAAGAACCCCAAGTTGCTTGAGTTGAAAAAAAAAAATGAATTAGTCTACAATGTTCAGGATACCAATTAGTATGCAGATTTTGTGCATATACCAAGTTACTCATTTTACATATCATGGTCTGTGAATTCTTGCACACATTTTAAACAATAAAAACCAGCGGTAATAGTTTAACAGATGTAGAAATTACTAATCTTATGCTTTCACACACACTTTTCACTCCCACAGGTCGAAACTTTGACAAAGATGGAAACATGTACAACTGGTGGAGCAACTTCTCCACAGAACAGTTTGAGGAACAGTCAAAATGCATGGTGCAGCAGTATGGCAAATTCAGCTGGAAGCTTGCAGGAGGTCAAAATGTAATTACTATTAGTTTGAAAAAAATATTAAACATTGTTTAAAAAACGTAATCACTCAAAGTCTGTTGATATAAATGTATACATTTTCTGTGCCTCTTTGGCCCAGGTGAGTGGCGTCACCACTTTAGGGGAGAACATTGCTGATAACGGAGGAGTTCGGCAAGCTTATAAGGCATACATGAAGTGGGTGGAGAGGGAGGGTGAAGAGCCTCGTCTTCCTGGCTTAGACATGGATCATAAGCAACTCTTCTTCCTCAACTTTGCCCAGGTAAGTGACAGGCAGTAATGCGAGATGGCAGGATGCAGATGAAGAGTGCCTCAACCACAAATGAGCTCAGGGCTGATATGACTTTCACATGACAGGACTGATGATTAAGTTAATCTCCTGGGAGTTTTGTTGTAAAATAAACCTGTTCCAGGAGCAAATGGATGAAAATCTCTATGAGATAAATAGTAGTGTCTGGGCTGTGCAGAAGGTTATTTTTAGTTATAATGTAATGACATTCTCAGGTCTGGTGTGGAGCCTGTCGTCCTGAATATGCCATCCAGTCTATCAAGACCGACCCCCACAGTCCTCTGGAGTACAGGTAGAGTCCATCTGTATAAAACTTACATTAATTTATGCATGATAAACAGGATGTTGTCAGTTCTTTACAAAACAATATATATACCACAGCGCTGTTGAATTCTCAAAAGAAGGTGTTACTGTACTTTTCTAAAGCTCTGACAGTAGTCCAGGTTTATATTTATGTGCTCATTCTAATACAGTACTTGATCATTTTCTATATTAACAGCTTATTCATAATGTTATGGCTGATCAATGTAGCAATATCACACCTGATAACACAAACCTGATAACACAAACAGATGTGCCATAACGTTAACTATAATGTTATGTTCCATAAGAACTATAAAAGGATCAAAGTATCCGTCTATTTTTTAGTATGTTTTTCTAACACCACTGTTTCTATCACCACACGAAAGTCTCTATGCAGTGAAAAACTGATTAGGTTTGAGTGGAATAAAACAAGTCAGGATGATACCAGTAAATTTAGTTGATCATAACATGCTGTTCATAAAAACAGCACCACACATGGTGATTCATTATACATAAACCATGACTTTTCAATGTTTTAGTATAAAATGTGGAAATAGTGTGAAGTGTGAAATAATGAACCAGACCATGTTGTCTCTATTTATCTCTCTCATAACACTAGGGTTCTGGGCTCCTTGCAGAATTTTGAAGCCTTTTCTGAGGCATTTCAATGCCAGAGAGGTACTCCTATGAACCCGGAGGACAAGTGCAGAGTCTGGTAGTCTGACTAGAACCTATAATTTTCACTATTTCCAGCAAGGTAGCATGTTCTATTATATATTGCTGCCTTAATGTCCGTCGATTGAAAAAGATAAGAATGAGATCATGTGAGCCATTGAAAAGTAATTCTGTGAGTAAGTAAAGGGGGAGTGCAATGAAGACAGAGTGGAAAAGAGACACTTTAAGTGTCATCACTTGTTGACATATTTGTATATTTGTATGTTATGTGTTAGCATTCTGTATTTATTCCAGATTAAGTGGCAGGTATGACCTACACAGCTGCCGCCTTAGACGGTGGATGCATTCCCTAATATTTTGACAGATTTGCCTATTTGTAAGGCGTATTGCTGGCTTTAAATGTGATGAGCGCTTTAGGAAGAAAATATCAAGTCTTTTCCACGATCATACAAGGACCCAAAAACTTAAGGCTTGGAAGCCCATGTTTTTCTTTAGGTTAGAATTAGGTTAGGTTAGAAAAGACCCAGCAACTTGGTTGTTTCTTTTGGCAAAGAGCAGCCTTTAAATGTTATAGTGAAGCCAAGAAAGGAAAAAAAGAGATGTATTAATTGAAGGACAGAAAGAAATTTTGAAAGAAAGACTTGCAACTTGGGGTTTAAATAAATGTAAGTGAATTGTAAATGTGAGCTAGCCTATAGCGCCTCCATCAGGTCAAAAGATACCTTAAGACTTTAAGACTGTTAAATTCATGATGCTTTAATTAGCACATTTCTGTGGGAAATGATTTCTAAAAACAATTTTATTATATAATAGATAAAAAACATATATACAGTAGTAGTCCAGCTTTATATATACTGTATCTGCAAAAGGTCCCCTGAATTTAAAATATGCTTTTATATGATCAAATCTTCTTAAATCACAGATTCATAGAGGTATACATATTCAACACTAATTGTATTCAATTTATTAGTATTTATGTTTACAAAACCTATTCACATGGACAGAGGGTGTGATCTTTGCTGAAACAAACTGATGAGAACATGACATGCTAGCTAAAACCTGCATTCTAAGCTAACATTTCTAATATGAGAAAAAAAAAATGTGGTTGCAGTAGACTTTTTTAATAGATTTGAATGAAGAAAAAATATATAATTTAGAATATGATGATGAGTCAAGATATTTAAATCCAACTGCCTGTATCTCCTTGTGACAAATGCATGCTAGTTTGCTAGCAGAATACTTGATAAATTGCTAACTAATAGTTAGCTACTTATAGTTAATTAATGTGATACAATTCTGGTAGGTATAGTATGTTTAATATCTGGCTGCCATTAAAACAGATTACAGAGGACATGAAAAGGCAAATTATACCTCAACTAAAAATAAAATAAAAGCTAGGTTTCTAGCAGTAAGTAACAAACTAGCTGTACTAACGGTCTTTTTCTTTTTAGTTTTTTAAGCCATTAAATATGTGTATTGAATAATTTCTTAGCCCACACAGATTATATAAATATTTGAGATAATAAAAAACATATATAAATCTGCATTTGTGTATCATGCTATGAAGTGAGATTTTATTTCTATACACAATAATGTTTGAGTATTAAACATAAAAATTCAAAGTTTTTCTTATTAGCTAAGACAAAATGTTGTGAAACATGCTTTTTATGGGAAGTAATGGATAGGAAACCATTCATAAACAATTATAAAAGTTTTAAGTCTTGCATTTTAATAAATTAGATTTTTGTTTTTACCTAAGAAAAAAAATCTGATTACCACAAGTTTTCTTGGTTATTCTGTCCATAAAATGAGAATATTTTTCAGTAAAGACCCATATGGTAATATGCTTAAACACACATTTTGACCTCAAGAGGTTGTGATTTATTTCCTGCATTCCAGGATCGACCACAAAGCTGTTTATCTGACATTCAGGTGGCGTAATTTATCACAGAATCCACAGCCTACTGCTTTTGGCATTGCTAAATAAAGGCACATTTAGTTGACCGTATCTCAGCTTGAGGGGTATCAGAAAGGGAACAATGTTCAAGGACTCTGAGGAGGACAGGCAGTTAAAAATGAAACCTCTCGATCTCCTAAATTGATCAGTTGCAGGAGGCGGCGTAGCAGAGCGTAGCAGGCGAAGGCCACTCATCTGAAATAGCGTCCTCATTAGAGAAGTGGTCAAGGCTAGAGACTGTTCTTTTTCACCTTGATTAACCGGTAATGACAGCAGAACTAAACAAGACAGACGGAAGGGAAGAAATAAACTGAAGAGCATCAGCAAAAAGATCAAATGGTGCAGGAACACAGACAGCTTCTCAAGAACACACCCGCTCTGAAGGCTTAGTCTAGTCAATAAGCAAGGAAGGAAATAAACAAATCCGGTTGCCATGGACCATTAATTTATGACTGTTATCTCTCATCACAGAGACTCTGATTAAAGGAATGTTCACATCTGCCTTTGAAGCTTTATTGTTAGCCAAGTTCTATAGGACCATAATGACTTGTACTGTTTGGAGGAGACGACTTACAAAGAGTCAGACTAAAAAGAAAAAAAGTGAGTTTTTTTCTATTATTATATGGATTTCAAAAGTCATAAATATAATAGTTGATTTAGGCACACCTCCAAATATCTTCTACAATCTTAATCATAGTGACAATTAACTAATATTACTTGTTACATTTAAAATCAGCTATAATATTAACCAGAAATAGGTTAAGCACTCTTAGTATGAAAATTTTTACTTCTCTTACAGTTTAAGCTTAAACTGTTTCGTTTTGATGCCAAAGGATCATTAAACTAAATAAGCAAAAATGTCTACATACAGGCCTATTCGGCTTCTGTTGTTAGAACATTCGCTATTATGTTTTGCAGACTAACTATTTTATATAATATAATTATATTATATAAAAGTTATTCAATGATAAATTTTAAATATACTTATTAATAAAGTTATTTCTAGACATTGTTACTCACTTTACATATTGTGTCTTTAGAAGGAAGCAAAATTATCCGCCAGAAACGCAAAAATCGATTAGCAAAAATGTTTCGACATAGACTTCATAAACGTAGATTTAATATATAATAATGGTATAAGTGAATAGATAAATTTTAAAAGATTCAATCTTAAAGATTCTTTGACTTTCATATATAAAGATGAAAATAGATTGTTGGGCTGGATGTCAGAAAAATGTACAGACGAGTGACAAATAAAAGGCAAAACCAACATGAACTTTAAAACAACTTCAGTGTCTGGAGCTGTACCACGCGATGAACATTACTGAAGTGACGAGTCACTCATGTTCCCTGTACTTACGGATGTGTAGAAAGAACAGAAACAAGACAATCTAGTTAAGTACAAATTAAATAATGCACTAATCAGTGTGAAAACTCGTTGCCGGTTACTTCATTTGTTTGCCACTGTTGCTAAAATGCAGTACAGTTCAAAAGTCCTGAGCCCCTCTCATTTCTTCACCTTAAAGTAAATAATGTAGATGACATTAAAAAAAAAAAAAGTTAACAACCTTAGCAGCAACCTCATTTACCCTCTTATCTGTTTCAACCACTCAACATTCAGCATCACCAGTATACTAATCACGGGCCTGATCATCTGTCATCATCTGTTGGCATGAACATGTTTCACACTGGTTCATGCCTTATGGCAGATGTTTTTTTATGCTTGAATAATTCATTTTATTATTCCTTTTAGACTAATGTGAACTGAAAATGAGAGCCAAAAAAGTCCTTCAGGAAGCCTGGAGAACTATACCTCAACATTAACAAAAGAGAATCAATTGTGTGCAGCTCTTTGGAAGCAAAATATGAAGAAATGTGGGCAGGGCCAAGGCTTTTGCACAGTACTTTATGCGTCAAGCCAGTACATAGAATGTAAACGGTCAGCTTTTGGTTTATCACTTGCTAATGTGAAAGGCTTCATTTCCAGATTTCACAGATGTTCAACAACACAGCATATAATTTACAACAAATCATTCATTAATCCCCAGGACTGAGAATGAGACCATACCCGTCACGATAGAAATTATTCATTGTAGAATAAAAATTATTATTATTGCAGCATTGGTTTACAGTAAAGCTACAGAAAAAAGGAATAATTGCTGTTAGTGTTTTTTTTTTTTCCCCCTTTAATTTGTTACCTGTATTTGCACTTGTGTATCATAAATAGTTCTAACTTATTTCAGGGATACGGATGGTATTTTAAAAAGAGAGTATGTTACAGCCTTAAGAGTTTTTTCATTCAGTCAATTTGAGCTTTTTAGGCAGAATTTATCCCTCACCTTGTGCATCAACATCCATAAAAATACAGTGTCAATACTTCACAAATGCAAAGAGAAGAGTGTATATTTAAGGGAGACTTATGTATACAAAATTGTAAAGAAACATTCTGTGCCAAGAACTGCTAAAAGCATTTTAAACGCCACGGCTTTGTAAAGCAGGTTTAAAAAAAAAAAACTTTGTGGACCTTTAAGAACTACATATGATCTACTGTATAGTATGCTACTTCTAATATAAATCATTATGATTAAAGAAACCTCTTGAGTGCTTTTGGCAAGTGTATACTGATAAATGATTTTTTTGTGTATTTTCAGCATCTTGCGCATTATTTTACAACTTCTTGTTAAGCTAAACAATAAACTAACCTGTGCATGTTGAATCGTATCGCATGTTAATCCATGCGCACCTCCTTAAGTGCATTAAAAGCCAGTTTGAAATACAAAATCATTTAAAATATCTGGTTCAACTTACGCAGTGCATTCACGGGTCACTTGATCGTCACTAATTTCAGATGCTGCTATGTGAATACTTTTGTACATTTTCCTTCTGCTGTGAAAAAAAAAAATTCACTGTGCAGACTTTAATGTAATCACTGAAATAATTCTAAAAGGTGTGTTAATGAAGTTAAACCTGAATGTGTCATTATAATCTTCTGCTGTTATGACCGTTAATTAAAAAAGAATTTAAAAAACAGCAGAAAAAATATTGTTATATATCGGTATTGCATTATTGATATTTTAGGATAAAGATGTGTATATGCCTAAATAAATATTTAACATTTAAGATCTCATTTGGTTTGTGTGTTTGATCTAAAAACACTGTTTTAAACCCTTAAAAAATATTTATATTTAGTTTAAACCTATAATAAATCAAGTGTATATTAATTTAAAACAAATTAAATTAATTTGTTATGAAATACAATGTGAATAGGTTTGTAATGCAATTTGTAACACAATGTGAATAAATAATAAACATGATTACAAAATAAAAATCAAGTGGAATGAAAATTTATTTAAAATTTTTACATTTAATTTAATTAAATTAATAGTATTATGATATACAATTATGATACTTTTTTATAATACAATAACCAAATATTTAGTCACCCAGCACCAACAAATGTTCTGTCGTCATATTTAACACAAATAAAATGTAAAACAGCTGTCTTGTAAGAAACAATTTAATATCATTTAATTGCAGATACTGTGCAAAAATGCTAATATATTTATTTGTCGTTACTCTATACTAGTGCTGCACAATTAATTGCACAAAATTCGAGATCACAATATGGACCTGTGCAATTATTATGTCACAAAAGGCTGCAATTTATTACAGGTAATAAACACACAGTCAGGAATTTATGTAGAATTTGTAAATAATTTAAGTGTTGTTTTTTTTTATATAGTTTGAGAATTGGCAAACTTCCTCTTAATAAGATCATGTGTGCTGTTATATCCTTTAATGTTAAAATTTCAGTGGACCTGAGGTACTTCATATTTTAACCCATTATTATTTTATTGAGGTTTAATACATATATTTTTTTACGTTTTACATTTTACATACATTTCATGTAGAAGGTTTATATTAGTTTTCTCTATACACTGTAGTTTCTTTTTTGTAACACATGTTCAGACATACATGACCAGTCAAAAGTTTGGACACACCTTTCAATTCCATGATCTTTTCTGAATTTTATTTCTTTTTACACTGTAAAACAATGCTGAAGGTGTCCAAAATATGCAATAATCTCCTTTGAAGTTGATTTTGAGATGTGCCTGCTGTGTAAAGCCTTAATAATGGCTCTAATCTGAGGTGTTGTTAACTGGTGATTTCTGAGGCTGGTAACTCTAAATGAACTCTAACAACTGACTGGTGTTGTTGTTACTGAATTACCTAACACTTTATGTGTAATTTTTCAAGTTTTGGAAAAAAAAATCAAGTTTTGTTCTAGAATGTGGAAAGAAATCACTAATCAAAAACATTGCATTAGAAGGTGTGTCCAAACTTGTGATTGGTACTCTAGACAGTTTTTGCCCTTTGCTTTAAAAAAAATAATTAATAAACAATTTAACTGCTGTATTGTTAATAAAATTGTACAATGTCGATATCAACATGAATTTATTCGACTTGATAAGGTTGGAGGTAAACACGGGGAATGAAGAAGAAGAAGAAACAGGTGTTGAAGCTTTTGGTTTCAGAGAACAGCAACTCTTGATCTCGTACAAACGTCATCGTTGCAATAAAAAAACAAGGATGATGAGAAATGAGAAATAAGAAATCATTAAAGATGATTAAACTCATTCCTCTAAGATCTACAGAAATGTAATGTAAAATGAGAAATTGACACAAACCGCTGTCCACCTTTCAGCATTTTTTTTTCAGAGACTTTGTAAATTAAAGATGCTGTTATTATCATCACGCTGCTGAGAGAGGAGGTGAGCAGTCCCATGTCAAGCCTGCTGATTCATCATTACTTCTGTTCATCAGTGTCTCCAGGAGAAACATTTTCTAAGAAGTTCTTTTATGAGTAAATAAGGCCAAAGTCCCGTCCTGTTATTCAGAGGCTGCTTAAACAACGACCGCTCCGGCACTACAAGTGTCTATGTAAACACATTGTGAACAAAGCGACAAAAATAGTACAGATGTACGATCTGTTAGTAACAGACCTGCCACAAGACTGCAGTGATAAATGTGTGCTGTGATGTGATCATAACACTTCCAGCTCGTCTAGACTGTATCTGCTGGGGTGTTTCCTTCCTGCAGGACAGTGTGGAAAAACTTTCTGACTTCAGAGACATGGCTGATGATCGGGTTTACGATAAAGCATGGTCTGAGTGATGGAGTGTTTACACAGAGGGGTTTGTGTGTTTGTCGGTTGACATGGTTCACACACTCAAACATAAACTCACACACACTCGCGGCTTTGTGGATATGATTCCACGAACTCAGTGTTTTTTGTGTCGTACTGATATTACATTTCCATGGGTATGAGTAAGGTAGAGCTTACAGATATTTCACTCTTAACACTACCTTTTTTTTTAGATCAACAGTACTGGAAACCTTTTCAGGCTGTTGCAAATTGGCCTTGTCCTCGAGAATATAAACACTTAATTTTAACAGCAATAAAAAGGGACTGGAGAAATGACTAAGTGGATTTTTGCAATCTTGCATCTGAATGGCAAATGTTCATATTTAAAGAGATATTTTAGTTTTGTATATATTTTTTGGATTGGATTAAGGACTTAATTTATTACATGTATAATTTATACTGTATTATGTTTGTAGTGTAAGTGATACTTGTGTAAAAGGCTGGTCCCAAGCATGGATAAAATGGGAGGGTTGCGTGAAGAAAGGTATCCGGCATAAAACCTGCGACCTCTTGATAGGACCAGCCGAAAAGCAAACACCAACGACAACATTAGGTAGATCTTGACAGTAGCTGGTACTCAAAGTTTTATCTATGTCAATATGAGAAAATCTCTAATTCTCCTTTTTTGATTGTTATTAATATTATTACTATCACCATATAATTGAAGCATACACTGCCCGGCCAAAAAAAAGAGTCACCACCTCAATTTATCTAAGCGAATATTTAAATGCATTCCACTGGATAATTAGAATGACTCTGTGCCCAAAAAATTAAGCCAGCTGATGACCTTAATGTACTGAATGACCATGTTTTCCTATTAAACTTTTTTTTTCTGCCCTGATGGCACGGCCATGATCCAAGATAACGATGTCGGGATTCATCGGGCTCAATATGTGAAAGAGGGGTTCAGGGAGCATGAGACATTTTTACACATGGATTGGCCACCACAGAGTCTCTCACACACACACACACACACACACATATATATATATATATACTCAGCAAAAAAGAAACGTCCCTTTTTCAGGACTGTGTATTTCAACAATAATGTTGTAAAAATCCAAAT
>JAQMYJ010000016.1:3140478-3152350 GCA_030014305.1 Clarias laeviceps | reverse complement strand
ATAAAATCAGTAGCAGCATTAGCTCACGCTAGTAAACTAGTTACTTATTTTAATTATTATGGTAGTCAATATTAATTTGAAATAATGCTGAGAAACGTTATTTGGATTTAATATTGACTACAATAATAATTACTTGCATGAGTTAATGCTGCTACTGATTTTACTCCAGCTCTCCTGTTCAGTTTGATTGCCATTTTTTTCACTTGGCTCTGGTAGATCAGGAGAGACGTGTTGGTCATTATCAGCAGGCACTGGTTCATCATCACTGACCCTGCTGCACTTTCAGCTTACACTGATGAGTGGTTTATCTCGAAATGTTCATGATATCTCACGAACAAAAAGGCCAATCTGTCTTTTCCTCAAAGGTTTTAGGTGAAATTCCACCCATACAAGTGTGACAAATATGCAAAAACAAAAAAATATATAAGAAAGGGGCAAATACTTTTTCATGGCACTGCACATGTAGTCAGATTGTTCCACTGGGATTAAACTGAGGCAGGTGGAGTTATAGCACTTTCAAAATCATACTAACTTTACACTAATCTGAATAACTTTGAATGATGAATGCTTTTAACACCCTTGTGACTCAATAAGAGACAATGCACAGAATATTTTCTAACAGCCTGTAAATTATACATTTTGGCAGCACTGTCTTGTATCTTTTGAAATAAATAAATGTAAAAAAAAAAAATCACAATACTGCCAAAATGTCTCATTTTGCTGTCAAACTGTTTATAAGCCTCCTGGGTCTCTGTGAGATTGGTGCTACTGGACACTGAAAATATTGTCTTTATACATAGTCTTATATGTTGTTTGTCTTTGTTCTTTCCTTTGTTTCTTTGTTTTACAAATATGACCCAATATATGTTCAGTGATACTTTTTTAATGTTTTTTTTTTTTTTATTGTGTTATATTTTTATACTAGTATGTGGTTTTAAAAATGAATCTCCACTTTAATGAGCCGATGTACTGTATTATGATGTGGGATGTGGTGGCTGCTGGATCCAGCCTCGCTGTCCCTGATCAGTTATAGGCAGAATCTGTTCATTTGAAGCATTTCACAGCATTTACCTCTAAAGCGTTTTTCTTCTTTTTGAGTAACTTTCAGCTCCACCTTTTCATTCATGGAAATTATTATTACTTTTCTCAGAGAAATTCGCTGTATCAAGAAAGGATCAATATCTTTCCCTTCGTAAATTAAAAGTGAAGAGGTCGGGGGGGGGGGGGGCATATTTCATATTAATACTGAAGAAGGGCAATACATCCGATCTACGCGCGATCGACACACTCATTCATATGCGTAAAAAAATATTATGGTTTCCGTAATTTTTTATATATTTGCGTACTGACTGGGCCGGCCCACATTGGTCAGCGGCCCACCGGGAAAACTCCCGATGCTCCAGATGGCCAGTCCGCCACTGTGGTGATCTAAGAGACCGGGGTGGGGCATAGGGCTGAAGCAGGTCTGAGAAGTAGGACAGGGCGAGGGAATTAGGGAAATTCCTAGGGAATTTATGCAATCGCCACCAAACCGGGCCTGTGTGAACTTAAGACATCAAGCATGCAAAGTTAATTACGATTTTTTATTTCTCAAACGGGTCAGCTGTGACGATGCCTCAAACTTATGCTGGAAAGTGGTTAAAATAACTTTCTGTGTGGCATTATACAGAGTGACATCACATTGAATGACATCACTTTGAGTAACATCATAGTGTAATGCTTTTTTTTCCAGCATTTGTGGCTTTTTGGAGATCTTAACATAAAATTCCCCCTATTCTACACACGTACACATCACAAATGTTAACCCTCAAACACTCACATCTCTCTCTCTCTCTCACACACACAGTCATACATCACACACACACTACAAATGTCAACACTCACACACTTGTATCTCTCTCCCTCTCACAGACACACACCCACACACAAATAACTCATACAGCACACACACATATATACATCACACACATACACCCACACTCACACTAACAAGTCATATCTTACCAACTTCTAACTATCACACACATACTAACACGCACATCACTCGGAACGCACAGACTGACACACCCTCACGTCTCACACCCACACAGACCTCTCTCTCTTACACACATTAAATCTCGCGTCACACACGCGCACACAAACAAATGCAATCAACAAATATTTAGGGCCCAATCTGACATCAGCCCCATGTAGTGTGTGAAGTGTGCAAATTGTGCAGTGCACTCGGGCGGTGATGGCTTTTTTTGAGGTCTTAACATGCTCAAAAGACACAGGTTGTATGGTGAGCCCTTGAACAAGGCTCTTAACCCTACCTGCTACAGGGGCACTGTATCATAAATAGCCCTGCACTGTAACCACAGATTCCTAACTGGTTTTGCTCAATAGCTTCTTCATGTTCTGGCACACATATTAGTAATAAGAAGGATTAATATTGTTCATGGCAAAGGTGTCACTGCTGTTGGCATCGAGTTCTAATTGTTGTGTCTTGCCCTTAGGAAAGAAAAAAATAGAGACTGGAGCTAGAACATAAACCATGAAGTGGTCTTGGAGTAAAATGTAGTTTTTTAGTCAATTATACAACAGAACACTCAAAGTATATAGATTTAAAAATATACAGATAGACATAATTGTCATTAAAATATCACTTGTATTCAATTAAGTGCAAGAATATCAGCCTTCATGGTCACATGATATTGTGTTCATCTATATTAAAGTTTTGCAATGGCAACACTCCAGTTTTACAGTTTTACTGCAGTGCACTTCTCTCCAGGTTGCCAACATCCTGCTAAATGGGGTGCAATATGACAGCAAGCTGAGTGAAAACACAGAAGTTATAGACACTCAGATGTCTCTAAAGTTGCTCTGCATCGCCATCTACAGGATGCCCCCGTCCTTGCGCAGCCTGTGCACCAACCACTTCCTGGGTAAGCTCAAACCCTCAATACATTCATCCAGAATTCAGAGAAGCTCAGAGATATTATTATTATTTGTGTTTGCGTTTCGTTCAGGTTGGCTGTCTTTTGAAGGCATGCTGCTATTCTACACTGACTTCATGGGCGAGGTGGTGTTTGGGGGTGACCCCACAGCGTCGCATGATTCTGAGGCCTACAAACGCTACAATGCTGGGGTCAGCATGGGTTGCTGGGGCATGTGCATCTATGCATTTAGTGCTGCTTTCTACTCAGGTCAGTAAGCCGGAAAACACGTGCACAACGTAATAACACTAATAATAATCAAATTTCAGTAATCAAATTTCCGCTTGTTTATCTCGGAACATACGTGTGTTGTTCCTCAGCCATCCTGGAGAAGCTAGAGGAACGCTTCTCTCTGCGCTCGCTGTATTTCTTTGCCTACCTGGCGTTCGGCTTGGGCACGGGTCTGGCCACACTCTCTACCAACCTGTACGTGGTGCTGTCTCTTTGTGTCACCTACGGTGTCCTGTTCTCCTCCCTCTGCACGCTACCTTATTCACTGCTCTGTGAATATTACCAGAGCCCGGAGGTAAGAAGAGTGTTACGCTATACACATGAAAGTATGTGCACCCCTGACCATCACAGCCATATGCGGTTCATCATCAAGAAGGACACAACAGAATTTGTATGCTGTAACATTACAAATGTTCTTTCACCAGAAGTGAGAGAGGAAAAACCCTTATCCAGCACGATGATGCTCCTGTGAGAGCCACAAATCCAACTCCATTAAGACATGGCATGATAAAGCCTTCCCAGAAGATGGAGGTTTTTATAAAAGCTAAATTTAGATGAGATGTTCAAGAACAAGCACATATGGGTCTGATGCTGGGGTGTCCACGAACGTTTTCCATACAGTGTATATGTCTGATTGGGGCTGCAGAAACAAAAGCATATTAAAATCACCTTTGTTTTTCAATGATTTAAGAAGATTCCTCTGTGTTGCATAAAACACAGCAGCGCTAACCCTTCTTATATACTGTGACCAGTGAGCAGTGGTTGTATCACATGACCTCATGAAATGTAAGATATTAAAAATGTAGGAGCCCATTTTCATGGTACTTAGGTTGCATTTGTGGACATCATACATCCATGCATTACTCTCTAAAGAGCCTTGCCCTTTGCAAACTCATACTTTTTTCCTCCTCTTTGAGATTGAATTTCTTTTATGTTGGACAAATAGATTCTGATCAAACTTCTAATGCATTATGAGTGGGACTGTTGTGGAAGCTGAGTGGATATTATTCATTTATAGTCCTATGAGAACATTTGTTTAAATGTCAGGACAGATTTTTTTTTGCACCTTCTTAAACTTAAACCAGATCATACCACTTACCTGTGTGTGCATGCATGTGTGTGTGCACTCTTTCGTAGTTCTGCGGCTCCACAGAGGACGGCACCAGGAGAGGCATGGGGGTGGACATCTCTCTTCTCAGCTGCCAGTACTTCCTGGCCCAGATCCTGGTCTCCGTGGCGATGGGACCTCTGACCACGTTGGTGGGCGGGGCTCAGGGAGTGATGTACTTTGCGAGCCTCATGTCATTTGTGGGCTGCCTGTACTCCTCGCTGTGTGTGGTGTACCAGCTGCCACCTCCGGAGGGTGAGCGCTCACAGAGTGAGAGCCAACCACTACTGGTGCACATATAAATTCATTCACACACACACACACACACACACACACACAGAGGCCTGTAAACATACATAAACATCATGCACATCATTTGTTACAAGCACTTATCATGTCACACATCATGCAGGAAACTTTTTGTACATTTTTTTAATCACCCAAAGCATGTTTGATTCCCTTCCCATACACTAAGTGTGTTTATATGCACAACAGTAATCTGATCTAATTATCTGATTTTGACAAAGATCTGTTCTAGACAAGCATACTGTGATACTGTGTTTTCGATTATAATACCATGGGGGTTTTCGATTATAGTAAAATACAACCCACACAACTATAGTGCTGTAACGTTGGGCCTAAAACATAATTATTACCTGCTAAATTCATACGCTGCAAGGTGGAATTTTTCACTGTTCATGCACACGAAAAAATTAGGGGTGCTAAAAAATTCTCAAAGGGCTTTGAAATCTAAATTCAGTACATTAATGTAAAACAAAAGACGTGCAATTTCTTTTCATTTACTTTGAGTTCACCTTGTGAATATATAAACTGGTATAAACTTGTAAACAGCAAAACTGGCCATTTTTTCCTGAACACAAAGAATGCACACAAAGGCACACACACACACACACACACACACACACACACCTTGTTTCTACATAAAACATAACTATCTAGTTTTGCAAAAATAAAAATAGCACTATCCATAGCAAATAATGATTCTTTTAAATAAGGGACTTTTAAAGGATGGCACACTTACTATCTGTGCACCTTTTAGTGCACCCTTCTTTCTCAACTTCAGGTAATAGAAATGAGTATAACTGCACACAGGATAAAAAGAAGTTACACTTATTTTTAAACCACATATACACTTATTAGTTTTAGATTAATCAACATAATTCTGAGTTAAATATAAAAGTTGGCTGACTGAGAAAGAAAAAATATATACATCACTCACTCGAGTTAACTGTGTAGCAACATAACATTAACCTGGGGGTGTCTTTTTTTTTTTTTGGACTGGTGAATAAGCACATATAATGTAATCTTGCGTAATATTCTAAATAACCTTGCTCTGACTTTTTAAACCTGTACCAGATCCATATCTCCGAAGTGATATTTCAACCTTCAAACTCGGCCCTCAGTGCCAGGCTGCCAATTTATATTGGCTTTCTTCTCCTTTAAGCTTTATATGTGGTTGACATTCATTGATGTTTCAATTAAAAATTCTAATATACATACATATATGACTATGTTCAGTCTCAATTCGATCTTAATGCTGTTAAAACATTAATTCCAGTTATTAGAATTAAGAGGGATAATCTGTGGGCAGAGCCTAGCTAGAGGCAAAATAATTTCTTGAGGACATTATAAGTAGTCGATTTTATTGGCTTGTATTATTACACCGGCTGAGTTCATCTGAATTTGTTTAGTCACCAGGAACAGGAATCACCTGGGACCAGCCGATATGATACTATTCGATATCTACTGTAAGTGCCAATTCGATTTTATCATAATTCGATATTACCACAATTTTAGAAATATCTGTGGTCTACATTTGATGTTACAGCAAAAATCTGATTCAGATAGATTATTTTGCACATGTAAACGTACTTGGTGTAATCTCATGGCATAGAAGAGCTAATCCTACACATCCACTCGTCACAGATTGCATAAGCCTGTCTATCCTCTCACGATTCTGTTTAGCTAAAACATCATGAATGTTGGAGATATGCGAGAGCATCTAACGAATTAATTCTGACTCCCATATTGGTATGGGGTTGATTATTTTGATGGCAAAAAACAGGAAGCATTCAATATCCAAAATTGTTTAATAAAGACAGAAACCACTCTCACATATCAAGATGCAGTGATGCACACAGTGTCTATAAACTGAAGATGCCAGGTGTATATGTGCATGGGAGTCAGTACTGATGCCTTACCCTACGTTCACACTAGCAGGTAGATTTTTTTTAGGTTAGCAAAACAAGCTAGTTCCTTCCAAATGTTCAGGTTTCTCAAACATTTAGTTAGATATCATATATTGCAGGATAAGCTGAAATTACATTTGCTTCCACAGCCATTTGTGTGAAAGTGGAAACATCACACCATACATGCCAAAGTATCTGAGAAATCATTGTGTACTGTTCAGATTTGTTGCTTTGCCAAATAATTCAGATTCACTCCTGGGGTAAACCGTGGCATACTGTGGCGATTTCTCATTTATCCAGAGAAAACTAACGCTGGTCACTTGCTTGGATGAACGTAGGGTTACTTCAGGCCTCAGTTTCTGCTTGAGACAGTAAAACAGATAACATATCTAAAGACTTTAGTTTGCATACACAAGCATTAGGCTAAGTGTATTGTATGCATTAGCCAGTCCATGTGCATGTTCTTGAGACACAACTTGACATTTTGTGCAGATGGATGCAAAGAATCAAACTGTGGATTTATGGTCAACTCATGCTTTCGATTTTTCTACCGAGATGAGCATTGTTTGAATTGACTGCATGCGCTCGCTGTAACTTACGCGTTACCGAAAAAAAGAGAAACATCCTCAGAACAATCTGGGATGCTCATAAACATGTCGCACCACCCTACGCTTTTTTTTTTTTTTTTTAAACACTTCCATCTGATGCCATGTGCTCTGGCATGATGGTTGTAATGGTGACGGTGGTTCTTGTCATCATCAGGCAGAGCGGATGTTGAGACCGGAGTGTGAGTGACTACAGCTCAGCTGTAACGAAGAAGTGCAGACTACAGAAGAGACGAGCAAACCAAACCTACTTTTTTTTGGCTTGGCGAACAGGCAACAGATCAGGAAGACACTAGGAACTGAAGTGGACTCCTACAGAATATTTAAAAAGTAGATTGCCTTCTTATGCCACTAGGGGGAATACCTACTGCTTTTTCAGTGCAAGTAACAAAATGTCGAACTGTTTTTTTTTTTTTTCCCCAGTGCTCATTAGCTTTAAATGGGGGCGGAAAAAAAATCAATCCAATACAAGCTGAACATGTAAATAAAGCTTAACATTGCCTCTTTTTTCAGCTAATCTGAGTGTACTTAAAAATACATAGTTATATATAGAAGAAGGATAAAGAACAAGTAAACCAGGTAAGTGCTTTCCTGTGTTTTCATAAAGGATGGAAGTCTTTTTGTAGTTAAAAAAAAAAAAAAAAAAAAATGGATGTTTAAAGACAAGCTTTCTTTCAGGCATGAAACAGCCACACGACATCAGTTTAAAAAGACGAGTGATTTTATTTATACGCCTGAACCAGAATATACAAAGCAGTGGTCAAAAGCAACCAAAACACAAAACACCAGTGTCAGCATGTTGACCATTTCCCATCCTGCACTGCCCATACCAAAACTAAAATAATGGAGAAAAAAAAAAAAAAAAAAAAAAAAACTGTAGATAAGGATGTGAAAAGGTACAAACCTTCTGGAATGCATATGAAACAAAAGACCAAAAATCGTAAGGTTTAAGAGGGGGTAATTAACATAAGCTAGGCAGGAAAGGACAAAGTTATCTTTTCTTCTCAACTCTTGCGCAGTAAAAAGCCCTATTCATGGATGCCATCTGTTGTGTTAACAGATAAACCAAAGCAAGGGATTAACTAGTAGCAGCAGAAAAACAACCAGGATCAAAATGTTGCTCATTAGCCCCTGCTTAAAACTTTTATCTTTGGTCTTAAGTGAAATCTGGATTATATGATCATCCATATAATAAACATCAGAACATTAAGGAAAAAAAAAAGGGTGTACGTTATATACGACAACTTGTACGCCTTGTTTTTTTTTGTTTGTTTTTTTACAAGTATGCGTCTGCTGGTCAAAAAAACGCAGTAGAATATGTGCTTGCACATTTAAACTTGTGCATAAATTTTTTTTTTTTTAAATCTTAGATTTTTAGAACAGGACCCAAACGTTATTCCTACACCAATAAATAACATCATACAAAAGAGGAGAGAAAAGGGAGAGGTCATGATGTTATAGGCTTCAGTGTAAACGAATATTTCATAAGGGCAGGGCGATAATGAAAATGTACATAGAAGCACAAACTCTACTAGGTCAGATTGACCAAACAGAGACTTGCTGAGGAAAAGCTCTAGGCTGTGGCTTCAGCCTCAGCTTCTGTGGACTCTCCATTCTCCTCAGTCTTCTGTTTCTTTATGTCGACTGACTCCTAAAGGCACAAAAGATTTAGTAAGACAAAAGATGCAAACACCAGTCATGATGTTGCTGTGTGTCTTTCTTTTTTGGAAAACATCTTTTTGAAACCCACCTCCTCCTCTGCAGGACGTTTCACTGCCTGCCCATCTGCTTCCTCTTCAGCAGCCTTCTCCTCCTCCCCCTCCCCCTCTGCAGCTGCTTCACAACACAATTTTCGTTTTAATTACTAAACGACAACGTTCAATGTAATACTGACTCACGAAGCTGGTAATGACTTACGCTCTTCAGCTGTTTTGTCCTCTTTTTCGGTTTCTTCATGAGAGGCACCATTAGTCTGTCAGGGGAAGTTTTTTGTTTACATTATTGTCATTTTTGGGGAAAAAAGAAAAAAAAAAAGACAAGGGGATTTTTTTGGATGCATCTCAGTGTGAGTCATATTAAAGTTATCAAGTACATGAGTTACTTTGTTGTGGGAGGTCCAATAATAACATTCCACAGACGCTGAGACTTCATACTGCTCTGATAAACAGGCAAGCAGCCAACACTCTGTACTACATCTGTGAAAGTTCACAAACCTAAACAAAGAGCACAACCTACACAGCAGCAGGGCAGAGGGTGGGCCCTCTGCAAGTCGCCTGACACCTGCACCCTGAGCGTAATACAGTGACAAAAGCCTCTCACAAGGCCTGCTGGGACCCCCCCTCCACTTTTTTTCTTTAACATACCGCCGTGCCATTAGCAGGTGCGTCTTCAGCAGCGCTGCCGTTCTCTGTCTTCTCCTCCTGCACCTCCTCCACAACTTCTTTTTTCTCCTTCAGATCCTATAAGCGCAGAAACAGGAATTCATGAAGTCACTTGAACATCTGAGAACAATAATTTCGGTTACTTAGTGGACACCTTTCCAATTCCGCTTTCGTTAATTTTATCAATTACGTTTTTTGAGTGGATTTCCTTCCGCCCACGATGAGCAGAAGCGTCATGACCGCAGAGCTAACAGTCGCTTACAAAAATAAATAAATAAACGAACAAAATAAACTTATGGACAAAGCGCACAATGTAACGTGATGTATACATTTTTCACGTTATACCACATTTTCATCTATTTTGTTTAACAAGCTACAATCCTACTTTTTGCACAGGCTACACAGCTGTTTACAATCTCCGGGAAACGCTTCCAACCAATCAGATCGAGGCAGGTTCAGAACGCGCTCTCGCGCTTTGAACGGCGCGTGCCCGAATCCTAGACAAAGGGCAGCGCGTGGCCATAAGGAACAATGCTTAGTGAATGAGTGGGTAAGAGCGCGCGCTCCAATCTATAGCAATTTCCCGCCTTTTTTTTTATTAAGGCTCGCGCTATAATTTTCGAAATAAGAAAAAAAAAAATCGTTAAAGGACATCCGTTTTTTTTATCTCACTGAAACTGATCGCCATATAAGGCCAAAAAATGAGATGGTCTTTTTTCCAAATCCCTTTGTAATTCACCTGTAAATTATATAAACAGTATATACAGAAATCTCAACATCCATACATCGAAACAATGTTTCCCTTACGCGCTCGTTAGCTATGAATCTAACCTTAACGCTGATGGTTTTCTGTGGTACCCAGAAACGGCTTAACTAACCACAGCGGAACCGCTTCACCACATAAAAACAATCAACTTCTCGCTCTATCACCACAATAGACCGTTTAAAACAAAATTCACATCAAATCCAATACAATTTTGAATGAAAAGTTTTATTCTTATTTTTTAGGAAAAAACGTATTTTTTTCGCGACTTACCTTTGCGGTAATCTCTGTGGTTATGGCGGTGGTCGTGTCTACAGCTGTATCGGCCATTTTTTATTATTATTATTATTATTTTTTGCTGAGGAAAAATAACTAAAGTAGTTATGGTATAATAAAAATGCTCGTGCTACCAAACTGAGGTAGGACACAGTAAAAGAGAGAGAGAGAGACGCGGGGAGGAAGAGTGAATCAAAACCGCTTCAACTTGAGAACTGAAAGGACCGAGCTAACCGCTGCAAAGTCTGATTGGATACGCGGTGTGTCGCGTGTTCGCCTTGGTCGGACGAAGCCAGCGCTGCATTTCTTGCATTACTATTGGAGAAGCGCACGTCGCTTATTTTCTAAAGCCCACCTCCATTTTCTCCAATCTCCTCCTCCTAAAAAAAAAAAAAAAAAAAAAGGCTGCCCGTCTTCCTATTGGTGAAACATCATATACAGAATGGACTTGCGCCAAACAGGTTCATGCAATTTTAGGGTTTAATGTGATTCTTCCTATATGATTTGTATTCACATCCTGTTGTGCTACAGATCATATCTCAGTGTCTCGCGCATACTTGGAAAGTCGCCCTCAAGTGACGTCAGATCCAGATTTGCATATTGAAAACGTGTTAAATGAATATGCCTAACTTTGTGAAATATAATAGAATAGAAGAGTTTTGTGGACTGAACATAGTAGGTTATAACATTTCTTAAGGAAAGAAGAAGCATTTGGTCATGTCACAACAAACTATCTACCTAACTATTTTTAAATAAACTATCTAAATGTATTTTTATATGTTGTTAGTTTGTTATTACGTTATTGCTATATTTACAAAGTTTTATGTATATATAATTTTGGAAAACGTATATATTGTATAAATATTATTTCTTTTCACAAGGTAGTGAATAGTTATAAAAGAAACAAGAGGAAATGGTTGCAGATGGATTATTCGTTTTTAGTATTGTAAATATCACCCAATGGAGTTTAACAAGAATAACAATGAAGTGCAACAATCAGTGCTGATCACTGCGAACAAGATTACACAAGTGCAACTTTGCAGTCTGGATTTACACACTGGCGGCTAGTCAAATGAACCTGCTCTGTAATTTTGTATAACCAGCAGCTATGTTGTAAGTTGGAGAGCCTTATAGTCTCCCTTACATCTGCCCAAATACTCACTTACAAAAATTTAATCACTAAAATTGAAAAATACAAAAATTTAATCACTAAAGATGTCTATAAGTAGTCCTATCGATTATATGTTCCTGTATGTTCTTAATGATTACTTTCAGCAGAAGTCCCATCTTATTCCATTATGGCCATACTGTGATTACCCCCCC
>JAQMYJ010000016.1:3120003-3139273 GCA_030014305.1 Clarias laeviceps | reverse complement strand
GTGTGTGTGTGTGTGTGTGCACCCTGCAGTGGATTGACTGTCCAGGGTGTACCATGCCTTGTTCCCAAAGTCTCCCGTGACCCTGTACAGGATAAGTGCTATAGAAGATGAATGAATGAATAGTTTTTCAATAGAACTGCTACTGTTGTACACTACATTCTTTCCTCACCTATAAAGCACTTTTCCTGTACAGGGTCACAGGGGGGCCTGGAGCCTATCCCAAGGGGACTTTGGGCTACAAGGCAGGGTACACCCTGGACAGGGAACACGCGCACACACACACACACTATAGGCAATTTGGAAATGCCATTTAGCCTAATCTGCATGTCTTGCAGAGGCCTGTGGGAGGAAACCGGAGTACCCAGAGGAAATAAAATAATAACGAGGAGAACATGCAAACTCCACGCACACAGAACCTAAGGTGGGAATCGAACCCTCAACTGCAGGGCTAACCACTATATCACTAAAGCACTGTACACTACAATATTTCAGAACTCTTGATTCTGGTTGGTCAGAAGATTTTGATTAATTTTCAGATTAACAGCAGCTCTGAGAGTAGTAGTGCAACTTCAAATCACAGGTTTATATTATTGTGCCCTTTCAAATACGATTCTTGTTTCTTGATACCATGACAAGCTGTGTTTTTAATAAAGAGAATTTAAAAAAAAAGCTGATACTAGAATGAATGCCTTGTTTGTAGTTGGTAACTTAAATGTAATCTCCTATGGTCTTGGGGGGGAAAAATGGACTTGATTTGAGCACCACTGTTGACAAGAACTAATGCTTGGAACTGTTCAGAAGTCATTCATTCCCACAATGTGAAGCTTCCTGAAGCCACTATCGCTTTTTTTTTTTTCAGAAGAGAACGTTATAATTATGGCCAGGCGGATGACGGCTGCAATTGCGTACAAAAATGAAAGCATTAAAATGTGTCATAATCCCAAACCTAAAACCACAAAGCTGCACACGTTATGGTTTGGGTGCAGATCTTGGTGTGGAGGTGAGAGCGTTCAAGACTTTTGAAAGAGATTAATGAACATAATCACATAAAGCCTCTTGTTTGTTCAAACAAAGGAGTGGAACTCATGCCATGCTGTATATAGAGGCTCTTTCTTTATAGGAAATGAAATCCATGTGTAGACCCGGTACACCAAGACGGCTGTCTGCTACACAGATCCAGACAAGCAACAGTAAGTTTTGGGACGAAAAAAAAACAAAAAAACACAGAGCTCAGGTCCAAGCATTACTCATGCTATGCCACTGGAAAATGGGAGCAATGGGAAATGGAGGTTTTGTTAGGTCATTTCCTGTACTGCATATTCCCTCTCTGTATACCCGCAGCCTGGGTACGAGCTCGATTAGTTTCCATGGATACTGGATCTCGTCCAAAATTGCCTGCTGCTCTTTCGTTTTTTTAATGAAGGAGGAGTTCTTCTTTTTGGAGAAGGAGGAGTTTAGTTTAAATATTACAAGAGGAGTGATTTAGGTGATTTGAGATTTTATAGTCATTGTCTTGAGTAGCCAAATACAAAAATATATAACATATAAAATATGTACAGATGTAGGATTAACCATTGATGTTATAATTTAACTGTATACAATAACCTTTTTGACTTCACCATGATGATATTAATATTTAAATGTAAAGCTAAATATTACAAATTACTGCATATTATTCTTTTTTTAGTCTAATACATATGAAGTGATTGAGACTGAAGACCATTAAGACTTTTAATACATCCATAATGATGTCTAGATTAGGTACAATTAAGAAGACTAGATCATATCCTTTTAGTCTGCATACAAATAAAAATACAAGATGATGATCTATAGGGCAATTGAATTTACTTAAAAATGATTATCTTTTGTTAAATTTTTTTCTTAAAAAAACTTGCTTGATTACATTCCACTGAAATCATCACCTAATTACAGTATATCTGTGCCATGCGCATTCAAACAGGCCATTATGTAGCTAAAGGCATGTAATTAGTTATAGTGTTGCACCTGAATTTGGGGACAAAAGCCAGAAACCTGACACCTGAAATGTTGGATGCATGCATTGAGGGCAACAGGCGAAGGGCTTTTTCTAAAAAGTCAAAGGTCACGATTTTGGAGGGAAAAGGTTTACTATGATTAGAAAAAACAGAGGAGGTCCTGTGTAGGTAAGCTGTGCTCTTTTGTTTAGAACAGTAGAGGTATATACATGCTTTTCCCATTACGAAATAGGGAACCTGGTAAACATCTGTGCAACCAGTGGATGTCCTGAGGTGTGGGACATCCCCATCACTTTGGTTTATTAAATATAAAGTCATACCTGCTATAACATGCAGTGATTTCCACCTGGGAAAACACTAACAATTGGTAATCATCATTACATTCATTACGCATTTTTAAAATGAGTGTCAAATTTTGGTTAAATTAAGTTTGGTTCATAAGTTAACCTTTAAATTGTTTTGTTTAGCCCTTTTGTTTTTTTTTCAAGGCCAAGAACATACTTTCGAAAGAAAAGCCCCTATATATGAATATATTAACACACTGATAGGTTTGCCATACTTGACAAAAATATAACTTTGTTTATTGTCATGGCAACCAGTTTATGATAGCTTGTGTGATAGTTATGCAATATAGATGAAAATAGACAAGTGTGTCCTCGGAAATGCGAATCATTATTCAGGACAGATAATTAGTAAAAGCCACAGTCCTGGAAAAACTGAGACCGGTGGCAACCAACACACTTGTCAGTTAAATATTAACTCAGGAGATATTGTACTTGGCTAGATATATGGATGTGTTAAAAAAAAGTTGCAAATCTGTAAGAACTCTTATTTGCATAAAATGGTTTATATTTGAGTAAAACAGCAGTTAGAATTACAACCTAAGTCCTGTGACCTTTCGAAAATGAGAGCAAATTGTGAATGTAAAGCTTTAGGAGGAAGCTTCAGTCAGCTTTGCCTTTCTGGTGGAACTTTCCATAGATTGAGACATGAATGAGGTGGATCTTCGTAGCAGTTCTCCCCCTGTACCTGCAGTCACCACCCACACTCTGTTTCTTCTGTGTGTGTGCTTTTTTTTCTCATCAAAAGCATCACTGGCTGGCTAATGACCTAGCTTTCCTAACTGCACAGTATCGGCATGTCTTTGCATGCACTTGACTTTCAGCTCCAGTGGCACTGTTCAAACATGTACCGCCTTACTTTTTACAGTTTGACACCTACTCTTCCACCCTTCCTCAGAAATCATTGCCCGTCATTACTTCCAGTAAAATATAAGAAATATAAGTGTAGAATTTGTACTTGCTAGAACTTTGGGTCTGCTTCATGGTCTGTTCATGTGATGGCCTCATAATGCATTCAGCAAATTAGCATTGTTTTCATTTTGGATTGAGTCTTATCCACACAACTTAGACTTTTGTTTAATTAGACTTTTGTACATTTAAATCTGAACAGATTGTGTTTATGCATTAAAACATCACCATCTTGATGGAGGAGATATTAAAGCATTAGATGGAAGAGAGATAAACTGACCTGAAGCGCCTGTGCCAATAGCCCTCCAGAGCGACCTCAGTTCTATTGTAAAGCTTCAACAAAGAGCCATCTGCCTAGTAAGTGGGGCTAAGACAAGGGACACACATATACACAGGGGATGTAGTAGTGGAGCAAGAGGGTGGGGAGGGGATTGTCAGATGTCCCTTAAGGGCTTTCAGGGTGCATGATGAGGGGATTTTGTGTTTGCGTTTTGTGCGGTTAAAAAGTAAACTAAACTAAATGCAGGAAACAAAATGAAAGCTTATGCATGACTACCAAAGCTTAAAAAGGTTTTTAAGGGTGCACTTGATGGAGCTCATTAATGTCAGAGGGAGGGTTATAGCTGACCACAGTTACAGTTTTATATGCTGGGCCTGCATACATATTAGATCACAGTCAACTTTTCTAGTTGTGTTTGAATTTGAAAGCAAGCATGAATTTGAGCATCTTCTCAAGGTCCCACTGTAGGTTGTACTATATGACAAGATAGGATAAAACCACACAGTGATATTTTTTGAGGAACTTAAGGTTTGAGCAGGGAACTACAAAACGCTGTACTACACGTGCCATTAGGTTGGTCAGATGAATCATTTAAGACAATAGTTTGGATTTGGATTAGGGTTTGAAATGTTGCGCTGTCGCTAAAATCTTGACTTCATGTTAGGAAATACAGTAAATGGGAAATAAAGGGCCATACATCGTCACCTTAACCATGACTGAAGTTCATCTCTTGTGAAACCTGAAGTTTTTGAAACCGCATAAGCACTGAGAGCCAGTTCTGATGAGAAAGTTTATGTTTGTTTGAAAATGTCTTTTTTTAATTCAATGCTGTAGAAATATTTTATTGCTCAAATCAAATACAGTTATTTTACTCAGACTAAAGTGGCCCATCTGTATGAGCAGGTGAGTAAACTAAGATTCAGTAACACACTGACAGAGTACAGGTCAAGACAGCAGATACCAGCAGTTATTAACATCAGTTACTACCATCTAGTGGTGAGAAACAAGTGCTAGTTGCATGCAATAACCTTTAAACTAAAATACAAATGATTTAAGAGCCCACTGGTTTTATGATTCTGACTCTTTAAGCGATATTAAAAGATGAATTAAAGTGATCAGAACTGCACCAACTTCTAACAATGCATCGTTCACAGACAATAAAATGTATAAAAATAAATGTTTAACTGATAAGATTAGATAAAACCCTGTGATCACCTGCCTTTAAAGCATAACTGATTGGTCTGGCCCAGAGCTCTAAAGTTTCTTACTCATTATAGCTGGGGTTTGGGAAAAGGCCCCGAGGGAAGATATCACAGAGCAGCGTGGAGGAGAAACGAAGAATAGTTGGCACTCAGCCAATTAAAATAAACAAGAGAGGGCAAGAAGAAGGAATGGAGGAGGAAAGTTGTGGCATAAAGTGACTTCTCAAACCTTTTGCAACCACAGACCACCTTAACGGTGAATAAAATCCTATTCAAACTATTCAAATATTAGGTAAATTATGTAAAAGTGTACAATGTCTGGCTATTATAGAATCCATAAAGTTTGTTAATCCTGAACTTTCCACTGTCAGTTGGTATTTGTTTTTGCTTTTCAGTTTGGATTAAGGCCAGCTAATTCACATAATCATACAAATAGGTTAATTACTACTACAGGGATTTTAAACACAAGGTGAAGGTATAAAAGGACTTGCTTGTTAAGATGTGGACAAATTAACACAACTCATTCATGACACCTGTTATCTTTTAATGCATTATATTTTAATGCATCCATTCATGATTAAGTTTGGCAAGAAAAAAGGCAAGATGTCGGCACAGTTTGTCCATTCTGCTTTTGTTCCCAACCTGGAAAAAAAGGCTCAGCACAGGTTGCAAATCAGGCCAGATAGAGTAAATAAATTAAAATCTGTAAAAGCCCTCTCATTTCTGTGAGGTGTAAGGTCTCTAACCATTTAGCTACTTTATGTCCTTCCTCTTAATAATTTCATAACTGTTTTTGACAGAGGATCTGCGACAGAAGTTATACTGCCACGAGCTGACAGGAAGGGGTTGGTAACCAAAATTCCTGTTCTCTGCTGATAGAAGTGTAACCCAATGTGGTCTTTTGTCATTATAGCTCATTTTCACACACTTATCATCTATTATCCTGTATACAAGGTCGCAGGGGCCTGGAGCCTATCCCAGGAGCCTTAGGGTACCAATCGTTCTCAGGGCACACAAACATACACACGCTATGGGCAATTTGAGAATGGCCCAATCTGCATGTCTTTGGAAACCAGAGTACCTGGAGGAAACCCACCAACCACCCGGAGAAACTCAGACCTGAGGTAGGAATCGAACCCTCGACCCTGGTGCAAGGCGACAGTGCTAACCACTGTGCCATCGTGCCACTGTCATTATAGCTTATCTACCTCAAAGTTTGAGATACTGTGCAATCCTATTTGCTTTTCTGCTCACCATAGTGAAGAGTGGTTATTTAAGTTACAGTAGCATTTTCTTCAGCTTGGACCATTCACACCATTCTCCTAAGACCTGTCACCATCATTCGTTTCAGTGCAATGACTACAATACCCAACTGTTGTATGTGAATTCCCAGGAGATGAGTAGTTGCTGAAATACCCGAACCACCCCATCTGGCACTGCTATCCATGCCATGGTTACCGTCACTGAGATCCCATATTGATGTTTATTTGATCTGAATGTGATCCATGGCTGACAGACATATTTACTTAGAAATACTACCATCAACCACAATTGTTCATGCAAATATGATAAATTGCATCTGTAACTTTTACTGTAATTTTAACTTTACAACTAGTCTCATGCTCTACAGTATGCCCCACTGTCATGTTTTAAAGCTATAATTAATTATACATGCACATCAAGAATCAGAGTGAGGGGGGGGGGAATAGAGTGAAAAAAACAGTGATAAATGCCTAACAGGATCTTTCTGTGCAGTTAAGATAGACAGAAAACAAATGAGCAGGAAATAGAGCTGTTTGGAAAGCAGAGATAAGGCGATATGAGCACGTGTGTGTGTGTGTGTGTGAGAGAGAGAGAGAGAGAGAGAGAGAGAGAAAGAGTGTATGTGAATTGGTTATAAAGCAGTTATAAAACACTTTATTAAACAATGACTATATATATATATAGTCGTGAGACGTGAGAATGGAATTGCGGTGACCGATGAGCACAAAATGGCCCGCATGCAGAATCAAAGATGGCGTCGAAAAAAGAGACAGAGGGCCACACGCGCGCAGGGAGGCGCGAGACTAGTGAGAGTCAGCTGTCACTCCGGCGTTGTCGCGACCGCTGAATGGCTGAGCCGCGGTGGTCTGGGTGGGCTCAAGCAAGGGGGCGGGAAGATGATAGAACGCAGCGGAGGGTTTGTTGCCGTGGTAACGAGAAGGGTCGCGCGCACAGAGTCGGTTGAACGCGGAAGTAGAACGGACGGGTCACATGAGAGAGAGGGAGAGAGAGAACTATTCTGTTTTTATTTTCGCTTTTTAATCTTTACTTATATAGATTTTTAAATGTATCTACTTCTATTATTTTCTTATGACTTATTTCTAATACGAATGTAAATATTTTTCAAACCAATAAAGCACCTTTTAAAGCACTGAATCTTGAATCGGAGAATGAGAGAGAGGGAGAGAGCAGAGAGAGGGGGGGGAGAGGGAGTGAGCTTTTTTTTTTTAATCTATATTTTCAATATTTATTTTGAGACTGACCTGTACCAGAGCTTTGGCAATACCAATAAAGCACACTTTTAATCTTAGATAGATAGATAGATAGATAGATAGAGAGAGATCCAGCTTCTGACCTGAACTGATTATCTTCAGCATCGTCTTTCACCAATGTGTTTTTATTCTGATTAAGAGAAGAATTTATTTTGTAAAACGAGCACATTTCTGTATTTCTTTGTACACAGGTCAACTTATAGATCTCTCAAAGTGCTGGAAGAAGTGATTCTACATTCTAGTGCATTTTCTCCAGGTACTCTGGATTTCTCTCACAGTCCAAAGGCATGCAGATTAGTTTAACTGGCATTCCCAAATTGCCCATAGTGTGAATGCATGTGAATGTTGACCAGAGGTCATACCATGGTTGTAAAATTGAAATAAATACAATGGTAATCATTACTGGTCTTCACAGTCCCTAGTTGGACTACATGGCCCATATTCACAAAGCTTCTTAGGGCTAAAAGTTGCTCCTAGTGACGAAATTCTAAGAAAATGCTTAGAATTACAACATTTTCTTAGAATTTCCCCTTAAATGTAGGACTAAATCTTAGTAAAGATAAAAATGATTCAAGATTATCAATGATTATCTTAGCCCTAAAACCTAAGGTAAAAATTAAGAGTAGAGAGGAGGACTTTTAAGAGGCATAAGAGTTTCTATAGCAGAGGACAAAATGGCAGAAAGAAGAAATATTCTCCAAACACTAAACATAGACATTACATACTAAACACTGCTCTTCTGTCCAATTTGGTTTTCTTATTTTCTGGCTACATACCATCCAAAAGTACAACTTAAATAGACTGTACTGTAATCATATACAGTTGGTAAAAACTGAGCCATTTTGCTCCCATCAATCTGAAATAGATCACCAGCAATAAAATCAGTATGGTAAATAAATGTAAGAACTTATAGTAACAACTGCGTGCAAATTGCTTGCTTCAAACCTAGACAAATTTTCAACACTTGGCTGTTTTAATTAACTTGAACATATTTAGCCCATAAAAGAAACTTTGCCTAAAGTAGCCTGTATTCATGATTGTACAATTTCTTCTATTAATTCTATTATCATATATTCTGTTTTCACAAAGAGCCCATTTTAAGACCTTTACAGATTTTTTTTATTAACCAATCACAGTCCTTAAATTGCTGTGTCATCCCTAGCAACAGGGTCAACCACACCTCCTCATTAAGAGAAAGGTTTTTGTAATTTACTTACTCAGGGTTGTTCTGAGAAATTTCCTAAATCACTTTTAGTCTAAGACTCCCAGCTAGGACTTTTTAGGCCAAGATAGAAGCCCTCTGGGAAAATTCTAAGAAGCTTTGTGAATACGGCCCCAGAGGTTCTTATATATTAGTACTGTAATAAGTTTGTCAGCCTTTGGGGGCCCCCTACTGGCTCTGGGCCCCAAACATTTGCCTGCCTTGAGTCTGAGTGTTGGCTTTGGTCACATAGGCAAAGAAATAGCACAGATACACATGAGCAAATATTTCTTTTGTTGTTTTTGGTTGTTTCTATGTTCAAAAATAATAATATGCTCATTTTTGTAGTACTCCACTTTTGCAACATCATTCCCATATAATTTATCTTTTTAAAATAACTTTTGACATATCCAAAAATCCACATAAGAATCACTTGCAAGGCTTCCATTTAAGCATATATAATCTTTTTAATTGTCATTGACCTATGCTGGGTTGCCTGCACGTATCTGTGTCACTTGAGATTAAAAGGTATTAAAGTACAATATTTTAAGATACAGTACCTGTCAAAAGTTTGGACACACCTTGTTTAGTGATTTATTTTCTACAATCTAGAAACTGGATTTTTTTATTTAAAACTATGAAATAACACATATGGATAATTAAATTATATTTATTATGCCTTCAACATTGTTTTACAATGTAAAAAGAAATAAAAATCAGGAAACACCATGGAGTTAAAAGGGGTATCCAAACTTTTGACTGAGGGTGTATATCAGTGGTTTAACTACGTAAATGAAACAACTAAAAAGAAACTATATTTATATTTCTAAATAATTAAAACTTACTAAACTAACAAACATGGTACCACCCTGGTGACAAGAACACGTCTGGTATATTTATTTTTAGCCCCTTTCATTGAATAGAGAGCTTAAAATAGTCATTAATAAGTTAGTTTTCTGTTGAAGCATGTGGCTGCGTATGAAAATATCCCACTGAAGTGCATTTAACTAAATGACAATAACAGGAAATATCGAGGGTAGCCATTATAATCACTTAGTTATTTATATATAGTAATCTCATTACATCCTGATTAAAAATAAAGCATGAGATTTGTGTGACAGTGTCCCATAAATACAGTACATACAGTGTGAACTTGTATTTCCTGATTATCACTCGTCACAGTGGACAAGATGATTTCATTAAAAACCTGAGAGTGTGTGATAGTCTGCATACCCTGTTAGACTATACAAGTTAGGAAGATCCTCTGATGATAATTGATCTGTGATTAAAAAAGTTTTCTAACAGAGCGATCTGTAAATGAAGAAAGCAGGTTCACATAATCATAATAATAGTGGTACTGATGCTGTTTAGCATCATCCTAGGCATCCAGCAATTTGCAGTCTTACAGTTTGACTTTTGTTGCCGTGGCACTAAACTGACTGACATACTGTCAGAACTTGACATTACGCATTCTCAGACCAGCCATCTCAATGTCCATCGATCTTTTTACAGAAATGCGGATCCAAAATTCATACAGCCATATTTACAGGAAAACTCCATTCGGAACTTAGTTTATTATTGTTTTGAAAATTTTTGAAAAAGAAAAAAATGCACCTGGATTATTAAACGTCAATTTCAGTAGAAATGTGCTTCAGAGTGAAGTTTTCCTTCAAGCCGTACAAATGACCAAAAAGTACACACTGCCCCCTGCCGCTGTCATGCTGAACTGCAACATTAATTAATACCTGTAGTTAGACCAAATCGAGATTCAGCATATGGATGACCTCCATTTTATCCTATTTTATTCTTTCATTCATCTTCTATAGCACGTATCCTGTACAGAGTCATAAGGGGATGACCTTGGGGCCTATCCCAGGAGACTTTGGGGACGAGGTGGTGGGTGGGGTGGGATGAGTGGAGTGTACATCCTGGACAGGGTGCCAATCCATCGCAAGGCACAAAAACACACATACACTACAAGCAATTTGTTAACGCAATTAGCCATCTCACATGCACACAGACCCAAGGCGGGAATCGAGGTGCAAGGCCACAGTGCTGACTATTACACCATGCTGTGCCGCCCCCCTTTCTATTTAAATTAGTTACATAAAACATAAAACTATGTAAATTACATAATAATATGATTAAAATGTAGTGTTTAAAATACATCCATTTATGTATTGATTTAAGTTGTTGTAACCATACTTGAAAATTTTTTTTGCATTCAAAATATTCAAAGATTATTCATGTCTTATACTGATTTCTGGGACGATACACGATAAAGCCTTTAAATTTACTGTAACTCTGGTCCCAAAAATTCCAGTAAAATCACCATCTAAATTTAAATGATATTTAGCATAAAATTAAATTTCATGTTGGTTTGCTATTTTAAAAACAGAGAACGTGGAAGTGTGATTTATTTCTCACAGCATTTCTGTGTAGACATTTCTGTATTTTTACCCCAACAGATCCAGGGACACACATATACAGAAATTTAGATTCCGAAGCAGAGCTAAAATCTTCAGAGGCTGGATTCAAGTGTGTGCTGTCTGTGGCTGGACAGAGCACTGAGTTTAGCAGACCTGGCCTCTTTGCTCTTCCCAGCATGCAATGGTTCTTCCTTATGGAGAATCTGCAAAAAAAAAAAAAAAAAAAAAAAAGTTTATGATTAAGTGATCTGGTAAAACAAGAGACCATGCCCAGTGTGGTGTGTGTGTGAGTATTTTCTTACTCTGTTCATAATATGCTGGCGGAGTTCTTGCTGGGTCAAAGGTCGATCTTCTTCGTGTGGGAGCAGCAACTCGTCTACATCATAGTCGTCACTGGGATATAAACGATAAGAACTTTGACATTCACAAATTCTGAGCTGCAGCTTTCTGTAGAAGCTTGCAGGTCGGAAGATCGATAAGTAAACAATCAAACATGATAGAGCCTTGTTTTTAAACTGGATATGAACTTGTTTATCTGTAATCCGTTCAGACATACATAAATGTCAACTTGGCTAAAAAATGTCTATCCTGTGACTGTTCCAATGGTGCACATGAAGGCCATGAAACGTCTATTTAATCATATGTGGTTAAAGAGACTGTAGACCAGGTGTGGTGAATTATATTCCTAGTGGGCTTGTGGAAAACCCAGATCATTGTCGGGGGCCACACAAATGTATTTTACCCTGTACCTCAAATTTACTTTATATTTTTTAAAGTGAATATAGAAAACATACAGTGCATTTATTCTTATTCTTCAACTTGAGAAATTACACCAAACAGCATCTTACTATTTGATTATGTAGGAGTCTTTGAATGTATGTAAAGCAGCACAACTTCTGGGATGCTGTCGTAGACGCATCCCCATCCTTTATTCTTGTTATAACTTTGACAAGAACAGCCAAATGTAAAAATAATCATAATTTAAAAAATAAAAATAAGTACCTTCTCCTGATCTGACCTACACATGCACATATTGCTGTTTTCAAATGAGAAATGAGAAGTTTGATGCAGTGCTTAAATGCCTGTATGGTCTTGTGCATGGCCACATGATCTTTTCAAACTAAACATACGGCTTTACTGGTAACCTCTGTGAAAAAAAAAGTGGCCCATGATTTATTAAAATCTCTGCATTCGTCATTAGAGTTATGCTTTTACACCAGACAGAACCATCCTGCGTTACGCACAATACTCAGGTCTGCAGTAGACCAACATTAATCTCACTATGAGGCAAAAGTGGATTGAGGTTCCCTGGGGCATTAATTAACTCTCTTATGACTAATGAGTACTAGTGTGTTTAGCTGAAGCCCTCCTACGTCTCACCTCCAATCACTTACCACCTTAAACTGTATGAAATTAACTCTGACTCACTTTGGCAGGGGTAAAAAACATCATCTGTAATACTGTATGTGCCTTTACATTTTTAGCACTACCACCTTTACATACTTACCCAGAAACAAGAGGCTGTACGACAGGAGCTTGTTTTTGCATCTCTGAACTTTGCCCAAGCAGCACCTGAGCCACAGATTTCGGATCATAATCTTTCTCCAGGTCCTGTTAAAATACAAAAATATGGATAATTCAGTCTAATTTGACAAAACAATTTGAGAGCCTTTAAAAAGGTTCTCACTGTGTACAGTGCCAGTTATCGCAAAAGTTATTAGGTTTAGGGGCTATAGCTTTTTCACATGATCAGGTTTGGACACTTTTTTCCCTTAATAAATGAAATAATTTAAAAACTGCATTTTGTATTTACCCATGTTACCTTTGTGTAATATTAAAATTAGTTTGATGAGTTTGTGTAACAAATATGCAAAATAATAATAATAATAAAAAAACAGGAGGGGGTAAATACTTTTTAATGGTACTCTATACTACTGATCTAAACCTAAGACAAAATGATCATAAACAGAAAAGATGAATAATATATTACATTCTTATACCTTTCAGTGCAATTCACAATTATGTGAGAATTATCCAACACATACTTCTAATTCATAAAAATCACGTACACTAGGGTTCAAACTTTGCTACAAATGCTAATATTTGTCCATAACTTAATAAGAAATAAATAAAGAGATTACACTGATTGAATTCATTACACTTTGTGAGAGCTTTAAATGTAAGGTTTAATAACTTTATGTTGTATGAACACTTATCATTTAATCACAGTATAACTGATTCCTGGTGGAGGAGCACCGTTAAACAGTGCCACCAAGTGTTTAAATCCAGAACATATATATATATATATATATATATATATTTTTTTTTTTTTTTATCAACATTGCTTATAGCAAACCAACTTTAAAACGTAGTGTAACTTATACATTAAAATGTTTTGATTACACCTGTCCCTATTGTCCACTTTAGAATTACAGTGATTAAGATATAAAACGGCAATAATACAGTATTCATTAGTGCTATTAATCAAAGAGTAAAAAAGACCTGTTAAAACCAGGTGTAAGATTATCTCACTAAAAAGCAGTAATGTTTAAAACGTAAACCTTTATTGTTCCATTGCTGTTCTACCTTGGAGTTGATAAAGGCTTGCACAGTAAGCAGCTCATTAGTTTTCTGCTCCACCAGCCTTAGGTACGTAATGATGTTGGAGTCTCTGATTCCAGCTGTAGAACCGAGTGAATTGTCCACAGCTGTACAATCACAGTCAATCTTATAGAACAATTCGCTCACTCCTACGTTAACACACAAACACAAAAACACAAACAAATAACACAAATACAAAAACTTCTTCCTGAACGATAACTTAATGGTGCACAATGCATAAAGCATATCATAAGATAAGATAAGATAAGATTGGTCTTTATTAATCCCGAAGGAAATTGTTTCTCCAGTGGCTGCATATTTAAAAAGATACAAATACAATAGGATAAGGAGGGGAAAAAAAGAGAGAAATAAAATAGATAAACAGATATAAATAGAATTAAAATATATTGTATAGGAAAAAAAAACAAAAAAACTACAGACTGTACAGAATTGTCTCTTTTAGCACATTGTGCACATAATATTTGATATTGCATATAGAGTAGTAATGATATTGCACACCATATATGTTGTTGTTGGTCTTTCGGCTGCTCCCGGCAAGGGGTCGCCACAGCGGACTATCCAGTCCGCACTACAACTTGGCACAGGTTTTACGCCGGATGCCCTTCCCATTTTATCCGGGCTTGGGACCAGCACTGCATCCAGTGGCTGGGGTTTGGGCACTGGCTGGGAATCGAACCCGGGCCTTCCGCATGGCAAGCGAAACACCTACCACTGAGCCACCAGTGCCCACTGCACACCATTGCAAATGATTTTCATAATATTGTATAATTAGTGGTTTTGCATGTGATATTGTTATTGTGATAATATTGCACAATGTATCAGGGCATAATAAAGTTCTATTGATTATTCTGTCATGACAGCTCCCGAATGAAGGGGGAAGAGTTATAGAGTTTAATTGCCACCGGTATAAATGATGTCCTGTGGCATTCAGTTTTAGACTTTGTAGTCTCAGTCTGTGGCTTTGGTATTTTATGGTCTTTATTTGTGTATGTTTAGTGAAACCTCTATTTCTATAACTTCAAAAAGATTAGTTAAACAAGATGTTCCAGCAAAATAATCAAGGGGTTTGGATTAGAGTTAGGGTGTGATTATTTTTCTATAACGACACGGTCTGGAGTGTGTTATTCTGAGCTTATAACACATCTGCCAATAGTGACAATGTTTAATTTATAATCACACTTTTCAAGGGATTCTAGTTAGAATTAATGTTGTGTAAAGTCCAAGAGACAAGTTAATATCTTTCTCACTTACATTATAGCAGAACTTATTACGGGTATTCAAAAATACTATACGCCTTCTGACCAACCAGATCCGAGCATTCAACTACTTGTGTTATAAACAGGTTTGCACAACATTACATAGAATACTAATGCACTAATGCACAATTTTATACTGTTTTTACACTTGCAAAATATGAAATAATTTTTCAAATAAAATCATGTATTATGCGTTTTTTATTATTATTAGTTATGTTTCCAGATTTTGATAAATTTTTTTAAATGTAACACTTTATGTATCTTTTAACTTTATCACAGTTGCCACAGGGCGTGGAGTAGCCACTCTACAGCTACAGTGCTCCTGGGGTGACCCGAGACTCGGGTTACTGTTTGGGCGAGGATTTGCATGTTCTCCCTGTCACCGTGAACAGTTCCCCTGCTTTCCTGTCAGTACCCAAAACATGCCAGTAGTTGGAATTACTATGCAAAAATTCCATTCAGGGTGCTTCCTGGAATAAACTCAAATAAAGGACAAAGCACTTACTGAAGATAAACAAATTAATTCTATAACCTCATACGTTCAAGTTGAGAATCATAACTGCCTTCATAATGGGACGTAAAGCAGTTACAGGATGAGATGTAAATGTTTTTATATTTTTTAATCAGCCCTGTCTCCCCTCACTTGTCTTAATCTGATCCAGAATTTCTGTGATTTCGTTTGCCTGGGCCTCGTATTCCATGGCCTGGGCTTCAGCTTCCTTCTGCTCCTCCTCCATCTGCCTGAGATTGTTGTGATGTTCCTGCTCCTTCTGCTGCTCCTCCACCTGGAACTTCTCCATCTCCTCTTTGATCTGGATCAGAGAACAGAAACACACAGTTAGTGATTGTTTTCATGTTAAATTTGATCTAAAAGGAAAGAGATAATCATCAGAGACATATTTAGCCTTGTTTAATGTTGGGCAATATAACATGCCTGGGGTCCACAGATGAAAAACAAGAAAGATTCTAATCAGAATTAAAACATTAAAACTTTACCTTAAAAAACCCTTATCTGAGTCTGGTGCCACGTACTGTCATAGTTGACATTCCGTTTGCAAATTGCTACGCTGGTAGTTACAAATTTCTACTATTATTACCCACATTAACAGGCCCATACTATGTGAAAAATCACTGGACATTCGCATGGGTCTCCAGTGTGTGTGCGGAGTTACCATTGTCCTTTAACTTTATTGCTTCATTGCAACACTAATGAAACAGACATTAAACATGTCCTGACTGATATAGTACTTTTAGATTCAGTTCTAAATGAAAAATTTGACTCACCTGTCTGATTTGATCCTTCAAAACCTCGGCTTGTGTGTTTTGCTCGTTTACATAATTAAAGAGCGCAAAGTTTCTGTCTTCAGCTGCACACAAGTACACAATATCATATAGCGATCAGTTTAACAGATACATTAAAACACTCTTAAAGATTCATTCTGAAGCACTGGCCACCTTATTAGGCCTAAACTATAATTTCAGAATAGATTAGATGGAGATTAGACAGAGCTGACTCACCCTGGATAAATTTGGTAACTAGCACTTCCAAATCATCCTCGCCGGTCACCTGATGGATTTGCCGGAAAACTTCCTCCAGGGTCTCGGCTGCAACCTCTGAGTCAGTCCTCCTTTGCGCCTTCATTTCTGCCGCCATCATCATCATCATCATTATCATTATCATCATCCTAACTTCTAACTATGAAACCACAGAAGTGGCTTGTTAACTGAATTAAGAAAATTTTAATCTAATCTAATCTAATCTAATCTAATCTAATATAATCTATAGTACTTTCTATAGTACAGTATGTGTAAAGTTGGCTTCAGTACTATTTAATTAATTTCCCAGGGAACCTTTTGTAAAGATGAAACATTTCTACCGTTTCATCAGGAATTATGCAGTAGGAGTTATACTATGGTGGCAAAAAAATAATTAAACAGGGGAGGCCAATCATTAAAATTTTTTTCTTTAACATAACTTCTCTGTTAAAGGGTAGATTTATTTTAGATTTTCAGCCTAAGATTATGTTATGTAACTTTTTTACACATAATGTTCCCACCCTCTCACATCTTTACCAAGGGTGCCAGTATTTCTGTAGCTCTTACCATGTCTGTGGCTGAGCACATCGTCCAGTCCTGTCCTCTCGTTGCACTTGGTAGCCATGAAGTCTTTAAGGCGCTGTTCATGTGCGATCAGCCTCTCCAGCTCCTTCATCTCTGCATTGTACTGTGCCAGGTCCTTCGCTGCCTTCTCCTTCATCATCATCATCTTCATCTGGGCCTCCACTCTAAGATCATACAAGAACACAAAGTGTGTTTACATAAACAAACAATAATTATCTAATTATATCTAATTATTATTTTTATTATTATGTATAATCAATAATCAATATAAGCAAAAAATGTAGCACAATAGACTCTTGAATTTGCCTCAGCCAAAGGAAGCCGATGTTGCCCATAGCCTGTCTGAAGCTACAGATGAAAGACACTGCTGCTCCTGGGTTCACTATTTTTCATGCCATTTGCACCTAACTGCTTGCTGCTTTATTTGTGAGATCATCAAAGCTGTACTGACTTCGATTTGCCTAACCCAGCCCTGCCCAGACTCTACAGAAAATGACAAGGAGGTGCTTCTATACACATTTGAGAGAACCATGAGGGATGAGGAATTGGATGAAGCCGAGTGGACATCTGAGCTTGCTTCACTTCTCACGGCAAGGCTCAGCTGGAATACTATGTCATTTCAGCTGTCACAGTAGATCTCAGATTTCCTCTACTATTGCTTGATAAGGTTTCACAAATGGTCCTACCACTTCCTGATCAATGCTCAACCGCCTGCCGCACATCAGTGTCCAGATTGTGTGCAAAGGCAGCATGGGAGCACAAGAACAACTTGGTCATGAATGATCATACCACCCAATACACAGAAGCAGAATCTCTCCTCTGCAACATCCAAAAACTTGGCCCCTGATGCTGCTCTGCAACCAGGTGGGGTTGCTAAAGGACATCTTAACTGACCAAGATACCCTGTTTGTCTCCATGCTGGTACTGTACTGTATAAGCACTCAAGACATTCAGTTCACCTGGCATCATAAGCTGCTGTTGACATGCTGATGACATCACCAATCTCCCGCCGGATTTCATAAAGCTCCTGTAAGACAGAAAAATCTCCCACATTAACCACAACTCGGCTTCTCCTTCAAGTGATCAAACCTCGACCCCTGTGACCCCTGTGAAAGGTCAGTGCTGACCTTTTCTAGTTTGTGGTGCAGCTGCTGGAAGCGAGCACGCTCAACACGCAGCGTCTCCAGCTCATCCCTCAGCTGGCTGTTTTTTGCTAGCTGCTCGTTGAAGCGAACCAGAGCCTGTACAAAGGTAAGAGAAAAAAAAAAATCACCAAGCTGAAAAACTTACAGCAGAGAGAAGTTCTGCACAAGAACCTCATAAGTTGCTTGCTCTCGTGAAGACCATCCCAGGAAAGCAAGACCAAAGCTGCAGAGGAGAAGTTCATTCCGAGTTACCAGCCTTAGAAATCACCAATTAAAATCACCTCAGATTAGCACCGTTATGTAGGGTTTCCAGAGCATAAGTAGCAGACACATCTCAATATCAACTGTTCAAAGAAAATGATTGCATATTTGGGATGCCTTCAGCATTGGTTTACAATGTAAAAAGAAATAACAATCAGGAAAGACGATGGAATTAGAGGGGGTGTCCAAACATTTAAAATTAGCATTTAAAAGTCTTGTGTTTGCAAATATAAGATGGATAGCACTATTTTTTGTTTTTCTAAATTTAAATCCCATTTCAAATTTTGTACAGTTCTATAACAAACACTAATCCCATATTCCTGCCTGTTCTGCACTTTCTATTTTCAAGGCATATTGCTTTGTCATCTTCCTTGGTAAATTCATATGTTTACCTTTCATAACCTATTCAAATTGTTTATATTTGCACGGGGACAACCATGGTAGAGTTCCTTCTTGAAAGTTTTTTATACCTTTTTAACTTTCTTGATGGGCCATGTACCCTTTCGATTAGTTCCATGTCAATTAGTTTTTATGGTCTAAAAATACTACTTTAATTGCAAAAAAAAAAAAAAAAAATATATATATATATATATATATATATATATATATATATATACACATATATTCCTCTCCATCTTCACTAAAGGTGGTAAAAACAAGCCAGAATGTTCAGTACTAGTACCAGTCGGGAAGGTGTGTAAACATGAGAAGCTACCAAATTTATTTCAAACTGTTGTTCATGAACTCTCTTATGTGCTCACTGAGACTCCTGAATGCAATCTGAGCTGACTCAGACTAACTTTGACTTTAACTCACCCGGTCGAGTTTATTTTCCAGGGTCCGGTTGGCCTTTTGGGTGTGGCGAGCCTGAGGCTTTTGATTTTGACCAGTATTACCATCTCCTTTTCTCAGCTCTTCCAGTTTCTTCATCATGCTCCGGATCTGCTACCACACACACATGCAAACAGAATTAAA
>JAQMYJ010000016.1:3085206-3115726 GCA_030014305.1 Clarias laeviceps | reverse complement strand
AAGACCAAAGAGGAGATTTATGAATGCAGTGAGAGAGGACATGAAGTTAGTTGGGGTGAGAGAAGAGGATGCAGAGGTTAGGGTTAGATGGAGGCAGATGATTTGCTGTGGCGACCCCTGAAAGGGAACAGCCGAAAGACAAAGAAGATTCAAGAACCTTAAATAGTGTGCAAAAGCCTCCTATGACAGGTTTCTGCACACTCTTTAGTAACATTTTATGTGGATTTAGATGAAGCCTACAGTGTCACCTAATCTCACAATAAAGCTATGTTTGTGATAGATGCAGTCAGAAACACAAATGGTTTAAAATTTTTACTTTATTTGTAATAAACTGACAGAAAAACAGAGATGATATACAATGCTTGCGTTAGCATTAATGCTTTGGTTATTATACCTTGAATTAAAAAATAAGTAATTAAGTATAATTACTGAAGTACATTATAATTTTGGTATATTAATGGTTTGGTATATTTATACTCGAGTATTATGGGATGCTTTTGAAATTAACCGTGCATTTTTAACTTGACCTGTAATTGGACTCATTACAAATCACAGGCATTTCCTCTCTAACCCAGCTAATAAACACTTAAAGCATCTAATCCTAAGCACAGCAGTGTAGAAAACAAACAAAAACTATCAAAAATCTTTTCAATTCATAGTTCTTTTCATGCATCACAATGGAGTTAATGCTAAAGTGATCCGTGTAAAGATGGATAAGCCACTGGACTGCACATTGGGGTGAATGTTCCGAATTTACTAACATTAGCGTTGCAGGTTGAGATAAGTAATAAATGTTAGTTGAAAACATGACATTTCTCAATTTCATCCTTTAAAGTAATTTATTTTTACAGCTTAATACTTGAGTGGATTTAAAACTATCCACTCTTGCTTTTCACATTTTGGCTTGATTACTGCCACTTTTAATTAATTACGTATTTTTTAGTTCCCCTATTTATTTTGTTTTTTATTATCTTGCTTATTTTTATCTTGTGGTGGCTCCCCAGGAGGAATCAGTGAAACTCCCTCTAATTTTTATTGATGTCTGGCTCCTTGACCAGGAAGGTAATAACTGACTGTAAGTGCTGTATTGCTAATCAAGCTGAGCACTACTAAAGCAATCGTCTTGTTGTGGTCACTCATAGATTGCGATAAATATTACCCATATTGCGCAGTGTCACCTAATCTAGATGAGGCTGGCAATTGTAATGTCTCTAGCAAAGTTATACTGCCTGACAGGCCTTGGTGCAATGAAGGTGCACGTGAAGCAGGCCAAAGCCAGCAGGCCATTGAAACCGAGCATAAATCCAAAGCTCAGTATGGGCTCGACTGGGCAGGGCAGGAACCGTGTCACAAAGTTCACTTCCAGGCTGTCTATCCAGTTGGTGAGTGATGGCCCTTCAAGGATAAACCAGCCAACAAGCCCTGACTGAACACCACAACACGCTAGCACCAGACTCCAGCTGTCCTTGCATGTTCTGCATTTTCTCATGGACCACTGGGATGGAGGAAATTTGATGCACTGGATATCATCTATGAAGAATGATGAATAAAAAGATGTTAAGGTAGTTTAGATACATTTAACTCTTTGATCATTGCTCTAGATATCTAAAATTTTTTACACGCCACCAAATGGTAGCACAAGGGTGCACGCAGAGTCAGAGGGGGCACCAACTCTTATAAGTAAGTGTACCAAAAAGACATCATCCTGCATCGGGACCTGTGCAACTGGTGCTATTCTGACCACATTTGTTACCATGTCTGCTATTTAATCATGGATCAAGTTAAAACAAAGAGCAAACGTGAAACGCGAAACTGGGCAAATCTGCGACAGAGTGCAGAAGGAACAACACGTTGAAGTCTGCTAAGACCGAATTCTCCATGATCGAAAAAGGCGAGGCAGGTCTGCATGCTTATTGTCTTTTGCGACATTCGCCAATCGAGAATTTGTCCCCAGGGGCCAGACCGTCAATAGCCAATTCCACTGCTAGGTTTGAACGCTTATGAGGGAGGACGTATGGTGAAAGCGACTGAATCTGTAGCCTGCTGAACCTCGAAACTTTTTGATACCAACTCATATTAATAAATTGCAACAGGGAAGGACACTAAGCACAAACCTTTAAATGTAAAATATAAAGAAACTATAAAGCCCTATAAAATGTTTTGTAACATTTAATTTTGTGGTGAAATACTAATGTTTAAAAATCAGAAAGGTGATATTGGCTGGTCGTCATCACCTGTCGTGCAAGCTCTGCTCTCTCTAGTTCTATCTCCTTGTCAAGATCATCCAGATGTGTCAGGAGAGCTTGGAGCTGCAACTTGCTCTTGACAACATGCAGGTTCTTCGTCAGCTCCTCTCGCTCTTTCTGCAGCTTCTCTATCTTCACCCTGAGAGACAGCACACATGCACAGAATGATGTGGCAAAATACTATCATGATTATATGAAGAGGGTGAAAAATACGATGAGAATTTGAATACTCAGACTTTCTTAGTATAAACATGTTAACCCTAATGTTGTTCCTGGTGAAATATTCAGTTTACTGAAACAAGAAATAACAGAGGCAAACAAGTACGAAATTCAGTATAGTAAAAATTCAATACAGTCAAACCTTTGCTTGCGAGCATAATTTGTTCTGGAAGTGTGCTTGTATATCAAAACACTTCCCATAAGAAACAATGGAAACTCAGATGATTCGTAACCCAAAAATATTCATGCAAAAATAATTAATACAAAATATAAAGTAAAAATAAAACAAATTAACCTGTACCTTACCTTTGAAAAAAATCCGAACAGAGTAGTGTTTCCATTAGTGTGTGTGTGTGTGTGTTTGTGAAGGCGAGATGAGCTACTGTTTAGGACAACTTCACACACACTCTAACTGAAACACTGTTCTGTTGCGATTCTTTAAAGGTAGAATGCAGGTTAATTGGTTTTATTTTTTTTTACTTTATAACAGTGTGTGTGCACACGCGCGAGTTTCATGGAACCTCTCTAATGACACCCGCGTGCGCTCACAAACTCTAACGGAATCATTGCTTTCGGACACGGAGATCCGGACACTCCGGATCTGTAACAAGGAACCTCTCTAATGACACTTGCTTTTGCTTTACAGGCGCGCACACACACACACACACACACACACACACACACACACACATACGGTCACAATGTTATAATAAACAGTACACGCACGCACGGATGTTGATGACTATACGAGTGACAGACGTGCACTGAGACTGAGAATGGGAGATGGTTACCCATAATCCTGTAGCGCGCGAGAGAGAAGAACCATTGTCTCAGTTGGGATCACGTGACGTTCTGCAGACAAAGCGTATGCATACTATTTGTATATCAATACCTCGCTCGTTCATTAAGTTAAAAATGTAAACTGAGCTATTAAGCTATTAAGCTATGAAGCATAATAATCCCCCTGCTCTCAAAAAACTGAACATTTGAAAATAAATAAATAAAAATACATTTAAAAAACTCTGATAAAAAAGTGTCTGACTGACCACTGTGTGCGAACTTTCTCCTGGGACTGCATAAACGACAATCGGTCTGCCTCCAATAGGTTCTTACATGTATTTAGCCCGACTGCCATCCCTGTGACTGACAGACACAAACACACACACACACAACATGAGAAGTCACACCTAATTTTTACTATAACAGCCACAAATTCTTTTACTGATACCTCCTTTAAGCATGGCTGTGTGCATACCTTTTGAGTCACTGTTCAGGTTTGAGTTTGCAGACTGAGAAACAACAGAACTGTCTCCCTTCGCATAATCCAGGAAACCCTTAGACTGATCCCTAGATGGATGGATGGATGGATGGATGGATGGATGGATGAAGAAACCAAAAGCTTCATGTTAGACACATAGATAATCTGACAACTTTTTAAAGATGATAAGGATACCTGTGAAATCTCAGTTTATCATGACATTCATATTATATCATAATGCCCAGCCACAATACCGAATATTGGGGGGAGCCAATATAATGATATATGAATAACAATAATGACCTGTTTTAATCATTATTTTCCCATTAAACTTGGTACAAAACAGTTATTATGAACCATTTAACTTACATGTTCAGTCTAAGGTTGATCACTTCCACACACTTGTTCTCTACAAGTTCCCTCTCAGTCCCACTCTGAGCCTTTAATTGGAATTCTGTAAGTTACACCACCATCTACAGTACAGATCTCTCCTCTCCTCAGTTTCCTGGTCCTTTAAAGCCGACTTTTCAGTCCAGTCTCCCTCAAAAACATTAAACACTTCCTTCCTTGACTTCTCCTTATTCTAAAAGAATTTTAACACTGCCTTCTACTCTCCCTAGTTCTTGGTGTTGTGACATCATATGTTGCTTCTCCTGCATATATTTCCTACAGAAGATCAAAACTTACAGTTAATGGTACGGTTACCTAATGGATTCCCTTCACCATTAAACAACAAAGAAGAAAAAGAAGAGGCCTCTGTGAGGTTATGCAGTGAAAGTGAGACTGTCAAGGACTGGATCTCATTCTCCCCTTATCTTTCCGCCTCTTAAAGCTGATTTTTCCAGTCCAGCCTTCCTTAAAAAGTCTAATGCTTCCTTCCCTGATCTTGTTTGGCTCTTTATTTTGAAACTCTTCACCTGCTTTTATCCTCCACTTCCACACACACTATCTTCTCCACGTTTCCTTTTAGTACCACTCTACACCTCTAGTTGGAATCCTGTAAGTTGCATCACTGTCACCTAGAGGTCTCACTCTCCCCCACCTTCCCTGTCCTTTAATGCCGACTTTCCCGTCCATTATTGCATGAACCCTGCATTATTTTATTTGACCTACTGTATAATTGGATTCATTACAAATCCCATGCTCTTCTTCACTCATCCAGCTAATAAATTACACTTTATATCAAATTTAAAGCATTTAATCCTAAGTACAGCAAGGTAGAAAAAAAACCTTGCGGTTCATCATCATTTGTATGTTACATACACAAAGGAGTTAATGCTAAAGTGATGCATGTGAAGATGGATAAGATATTAGACTCAGCATGGAACTTGTTAGGTGAAAATATGTTAAAAAACTTGTGAAAACAAAATTAGTTAAATACCTATTCGTAGGTGGGGAAGACACAGCCGGTACTGCAGAACTTGAAACACTGGCATGAAGGACATTTGATGGACAGGATGTCATCTTCAAAAGAAAGAAAAATAAGAAAATGTGAAAATGGTTTTGTTATATTTAACCTCTTTAATCAGAGCTGTCGATAACAATAAATTGCAACAAGGCAGGTCACTAAGCACAATCCTATTTAGTAAAATATTTGATTTATCCAGTACTGTGCAAAAGTCTTATGCGCATGCAGGATAAATCCTTTTGAGCAAGACCATCTTTAGACTTTAGACAACTATAAAGCCCAGAAAACAGTAATTAATGAAACAAAGAATCAGCATTTGGTTTGATGAAGCTTTGAGGACCCTTTAGTTTCAGGTACAATGTGTGTAGTTTTATATGGAAATTATCTACCAAGTTTCACTGAGCATCCTACAGGACAAACCATAGATCTCCTGAGGACTTTGACTGTTGTACCTGGTTCTTTTTTGCATGCAAATCCCAACAGCTTCCATTTATTTATTTGTCTGAAAACTGGATGCTTAATATGATGATTTCTTTTCTGGCCTATAAACTTTTGTGTGAAACTTTATTTTGTGGTGGAATACTGATGTCTGGAAATCAGAAAGGTGATATTGGAGGGTTGTCATCACCTGTCGCACAAGCTCTGCTTTCTCTCGCTCCATCTCCTTGTCGAGGTCATCCTGACGCTTCAGGAGAGCTTGTAGCTGCTGGATGTCGCTGATGTCATTCGTACTGTGCAACTTTCTCTTGGTGGCATGCAGGTTCTTCGTCAGCTCCTCTCGCACTTTCTGCAACTTCTCTATGTTCACCCTGAGAGGCAGCACACATGCACAGTATGATGGGGCAAAGAACAATAACGTGATTATATGAAAGGTGTAAAAGATATGATGAGAATTTGAAAACTGAAAGCGGTCTTAGTATAAACGCTTTAATCCTAATGTTGTTTGTGGTGAAATATTAGTTCACTGAAACAAAATATAACAGAGTCAAACTAGTACAAGTAAAAATTCAATATTTTCAAATCATGACATTATTACTAAATCCCCGGTCAGGGAGGTGGATGCTGCCTGTATCTGTATTGCAGTTTCCTCCCCATGCCAGTAAGTGGATTCACACCCAGAGGCAAATAAGATAAAAACATACCAGTAGTCAGTCCAACTACTGGTATGTTTTTGGAGACTGGAGACTCCAAAAACAGCCATCAAAGACATGGGGAGCTCTGCATTGTACAAGAACCCCACAGCATAATTATACAAAAAAAAAAAAAAAAACATAAATGCACAAAATAAATGAAAAAGAAGAAACAGGTGTGTCTAGGACTGTCTGACTGACCACTGTGTGCGAACTTTCTCCTGCGATTGGATGAACAACAACCGGTCTGCCTCCAAAAGGTGCCTACGTGTATTTAGCCTGCCTGTCATTCCTGTGAAATACACACACACACACACACATCATCATCATCAGAAGTCACACCTAATTTTTACTATAACAGCCACAAGTTCTTCAATGATTTCTTCTTTAAACACTGCTGTGTGCATACCCTTTGAGTCAATGTCCAGGTTTGAGTTTGCAGGATGAGAAACAACAGAACTGTCTCCCTTCGCATAATCCATGAAACCCTATAATCCTAATCCCTAGATAAAAAGGATGATTTCATATTAAGGTGATTTTATTAAAAAGTTATTATTTTCCCCTTAAACGTGGTACAAAACACCAGCCATATCCGTCTACAAAATATAATTATAAATTATTATTATTCTTCAACTTACATTTTGAGTTTGAAATTGTACAGACACCATCTACGGCTAATCTTGTAAAAGGCTGCTCGCACCTCCTCACACCTTCTCACACCTTTTTACGCGTCTATTATTACATCACTGCCTACTTCAGACGTCTGACGTAGTCGATGAAGTCACAATAGAAGGACGCCGAGCGCACAATGCTTAGTTAACAACTGTGTTAGCACTCATTACTCATTACTTACCAATTACATTTAGTAGATTTTTTACGGTAATTGGTTAGATTTGTGATAATTTCCTTAGCTTCCTTTAAAAATTACACATAACCAGAATAAACTCCTAAAAGAATCTGTTAGCAACCGTTACTAAGTGCCTCAGCATTTTTTATTTCCGGTCTGCAGATTAGTGCAAAACAGCGCCTCTTGTGGCAGGTTTCTGCATACGACTGAGCAACATACAGTAGTACTGTAATGAGATTTAGATATAGCTTAGGGTGTCACCTAATTTTAAAATAAAGCTATGTTTTGTCATAGATGCAGTCAGAAACACAAATATATTTTAATTTAACTTTATTTGTAATAAACTGACAGAAGAACATAGGTGATACATTTATAAATATTTATATATACACTGATCAGCCATAACGTTATATGGCCACCTGTTTAATCTTGAGCAGGTCCTTTTTGTCACCGTAACAGTGACGCATTGTGTGTTATGACACCTTTCTATCACATTTTGAGTATAATTTCTCAGTACATTTTTCACCACTGCCTACATGTCAATCATTTACACAACATGCCAACATGGTTAATTGTTATCCTTTTTATTTTCCTCATGACTCTCCTCTTTACTTTCTTCTTTAACCTCATTTTTATCCCCCTCTTGATTATCGTTTTTATTTTCTTGCTTATTTTTATCTTGAGGTGGTTCCTCAGGAGGTATCGGCGGGACACCCTCTAAGATTGAAGCAAAATATTCATTTTTGTTCAGGTCTGGCTCCTTGATCAGGAGGTGACACTTTGGAAGGTAATAACTGACTGTAAGTGCTGTATTGCTAATCAAGCTGAACACTACTAAAGCAATCGTCTTGTCGTGGTCAATCAAGCCGGCATAGATTGGGATAAATATGACCCATATTACACAGTAGATCAGGCTGGCAATGGTAATGTCTCTAGCAAAGTTATACTGCCTGACAGGCTTTGGCGCCATGAAGGTGCACATAAAGCAGGCCAAAGCCAGCAGGCCATTGAAACCGAGCATAAATCCAAAGTTCAGTATGGGCTCGACTGGGCAGGGCAGGAACCGTGTCACAAAGTTCACTTCCAGGCTGTCTATCCAGTTGGTGAGTGATGGCCCTTCAAGGATAAACCAGCCAACAAGCCCTGACTGAACACCACAACACGCTAGCACCAGACTCCAGCTGCCAAGTCCTTGTACATTCTCCATGTTCTCCAGAGCTTTTTCAGGAAACTCACACACATAAACAATCTGTCAACACAAAGAAAGAAACAGAAAACGATCACACAATTTGAACAGCATACAGTATCTACAAAAACTTCAGCTTTGACATTTTAGCTCACCTGCATGGAGATAGCCAGGATAGTGGACAGGGCCACGGTGGGGAACATGACATAGAGAAGGATCTGGATACGGCAAATGACATCATTCGGCTGACCCAAGTACAGCACCAGACTAATGCAGCTTCCCATCAGACTCATCAGACCCACGGCACACAGAGGTCCTCCTAATGCCTTGAGAAACGGTGTTCCTCTGTTTTGGAAAAGCAGGACGCCTATTACTGTCTGGCAGGACAGCAGCAAAAGTCCGGCTAGAATCAGAGCTATCGATTCAAAAGACATCCATGCCAGGTATTCGTAGGTGGGGAAGACGCAGGCGGTACTGCGGAAAGTGGACCATTGGCGTGGAGGACATTTAGTGCACTGGATATCATCTTTGATGAAGAAAAATAAGAAGATGTGAAGGTTGTTTTGATATATTTAACCACTTCAATAATTGCTCTAGATAATAATATATTGCAGCAAGGGCAAGGAAGGTCACTAAGCACAAACCTTAAAGAGTAAGATTAGAAGATATACACTCATAAAAACTATGATAGTGTCTCACCAGTTCTGTTTTGATATGTTCCCTCTAAACAGTCACTGCAGTCAAAGCAGCAGGAATAAAATCCTTTAACTATGCGCACTTGGCCCGGTAGACAGTCAGAGGAGCATCTTGATGTTGGAACCTGTTAAAAATTAAGATTTAAAGTCATATTTAAATATTAATAAAAAAAACAACAACTATAACGTATTTTCATGCAGACCCCAGAGGTTTTCTTACCATACCGTATTATTTGCTGTGTGCCATTTTATTCGTTGTTTATTAATCGTCAGGTTCTGGATGTAGCTCCCGATGTTTTTAAAGGTCACGGTGCTGTTCTGAAAGACCCATGCTAAGAAATCATAGCCAATATTTGGGTTTCCATCTGAGTTAAATTCGATTTGTGTTCCACTCAGGTTCAGGGAAACGTTCTTTACCCACGGGAGCAACTATGAAAAAAAAAAACAAAAAAAACCCTGTTTTTTCTAAGGTGAACTATGGTCTTGGCCATGTTGTGGATTGAGATCCTACCTGCCAGGGATAGATATCTTCAGTGTTGGGATGTCTGGAGCATCTGGTTACATCACAGCCGAGCATGTTGTGCAGGGCCTCAGCCACAGTGTGGACGGCAGAGTAGACACTGAAGGCCGTGCGTTGTACCATCTCAGTTTCGATGATGCTCACGTTTGCAGGAGAAAGATTCCAGCAGTCTGGACATGGGTTATCAAGAGGGGAGGCATCATGATTTGGCTGGGTGTTTGATTTTCGAAGTCTCTCTTGCTCAATGTTGGTGAACAGCTGCTGTACATAGGGGCTGAGCAGGTTGATGGGTTGTGTCTTGTCGGTAAACCCCAGGATGGTACCAACAGTCTCGATGCCAGGCAGGTTGACAATGCTGCTGTGTACAGCCCAAGCCGTGGAGGCTATCCAGACTCCTGTCATGTTCCTCCTGATTACCTGCAAAAAGAAGTGAAGATTCTTTTTGGTGCTGAGTACAGCCAGGTTCATCACATGGTTTGTTTCACATGCTGTTCCACCTTTTAGAAGATTTAATTGAAAAAATTAAATGAAAGAAATGTCAGGAACTAAATCAACTTTTGTTTCATAGTTACAGTAGTTTTTTTTTTTTTTTTAATCTAAAATATGAATATATACATTATGCACATCATTTAACAAATGTGCTTTTAATTCTTGTCTAATTTCTCTATCCATTACATTTATTTATCTGTGTTTATTTTTCTTATACAGGACAACATGGATTTATTCAACACATATAATTTATTTAATATCACGCATGAGTTGAACATAATTCATAAAACATGTATTTTCGCAAAACATGTTTTTTTCACACATAATACTCACATGCTCATGTGTGCAGTGTTTTTGTGCTTTGTGCTTTACCTGCCTTCGTGACCTGCTTTTTTGAATATTGAGAGTTCTGTGTTAATGCTCAATTCCAAATGTGTTTAAGAGAATAGTGGTGCTTTAATGTCCTGCGTAATGAATGTCAGATATTATTTTAATATACTTGTTAACACTTTCACATCTGTGTGAGTGCACAGATGTTTTCGCATTCATTAAACAAAGCGTATGTTAAAGGTTACAGTTGGGTGATCAAACTTTGCATACCCTTAGGACCGACTGACTAAGGCAAATAAATTCAAATTACAGCAACAAGGCATTTAGTGTGTAAGGAGGTCTCACGGATGTTCCTTCCTCTAAGTTAAGATGATAAAATGTGGAATGCTTCATTTATAACACTAAATGGAGATAAATGGTATAACGTGAATGTTTATGTTAGAAAGTTGCTGTAATGTAAGATGAGTTAAACACTTCAGGGAGTGCTTTTATCAGAAAACTTGGAAGCTATGTGCTGTTAATTTTTGAGGAATAATTCAAGTGGGCACTTAATTTTTGATGCTGTGTTAATTTTAAGAAAATCCCCCAAACCCCTGCCATCATGTTTGTGATGAGTGTACATAAACCTCAAACTGCAACTTTACTTATATTCAAAATAAAAAATAAAAAGCCAACTTGTAGTATGTTTCCAACTCACTTCTTGAAAGAAGGATGCGCTTGCTGTCGCAGTTGCAAACACCACAACCACGTTTACTTTGGTCTGCACAATGCCATCTAGGATCTCCCTTATGGTTGGCACCGGGTCTTCGTAGACTGGTATCAGCCCTTCGTAGGCTACACAAATGCCCCCATTGGCAGCGTCTTGAGACACATACTGCTGACCCTGTTGGCCGTAAGTCTCATCACTGCCGATCACCGCCACCCAGTTCCAACCGAACTCCTGCAGCAGCTGCACCATGGCTGATGACTGCCAACTGTCAGTGGGGGCGGTGCGCATAAATGATGGATATGTCAGCTTGTCACTGAACCCATCACTGGTGGCTCCATAGCTGACCTGCAATGGGAAGGAGCTAGTATGAAAATGAGTTACAGAATAACCTTAACATGTGATGAATATGTTATTTAAGCTGCATAACATGTTTCCCTTTTAAGGTGGTCATTTTTAAGCAATACTTACCTGTGGCATTAAGAAAAAGCTCACCAACTGGCTAATGACAGAGGCCATCTCAGAGCTGTATGGGCCGATGAGTGCGTGAACTCTGGTCATGTAGTCAGTGTAGTTACACATGATGACCACGTCGTCTGAGGTGGCCATGGTGAAAAACCGCAGAGTGGGTTTCATGATGATCGCAGACTGTCCGCAGTCATCATAATTCTCGAAGCCCAGTGTCACATTAGGAAGAAGGTTGGGGGTGTTGTTAATTTCGTCTATCGTGTACTTCATCACTAGGGCCAGTGCAAGGCCATACTGATCAACACTGTCACAGAGAAACAGGCGTCACCCAGAAGGACTATAAAAGCCTGGAAGAAACCTCCGCTTCTATTTACACCTTCTCTGTATTCAACATAGTATATGTATCAAAATAATCTTATTTACTTTTAAAACATGGGAAATAACCATATTTAAAATGATGATCCAGTGCCCCCAAGTGGCACGCAGCCGCGATCACTTTGGACCTCCAAGTTGCATTCCATGGTCATACGCTTCACTATGTTTGTGTTCTAGTTTGTTTTGATTAGTTATATTCATTATGCAAATTTCTCACGTTACACAGTATCTGTCTTGCATCTGTTTGTCTTAAGGTTTTCCCAGTTCATGTACTTTCACACAGTTATGACATCCACACTTCAATGGACATTTTTTTTTTTACCTTTGCTTTTCACTCTCACAATCTTTTCACACAAATCAATAATAAAGATAATAATATCAATATCAGCAGCAAATTGTTGTCAAAGGTGGCAAGTACATTCTCGGGTTCCAGAATGCTGGTCCTAGAAAGGCACCTCCCCTACCGAGACTGCAAGTTTGCATCCTGACAATACAAAGCCAATGAAATGCTGTTAAGATCTAATCAGAAGTGCGTAAGTGGCCTATTTACAATAAATAACATTGTTATTTCAGTGCAAGCTGAAGAGGTATTAATATTTATATTAATATTTATATTGATATTAATATTTAATATAGAATCTCCTCACAAATTGTGATAAATGGATTTGTGCAGCCAGCGTTCACAGAGTAACCAGTTACCATCTCTACGCACAAGCTTAAGTCCACAAACCCTCTTTTCCAGAATTTCCAGAATGATCAAGAGAGATGAGTTTGCAGTTACACCTTGCAATTTCAGCTATTTTAATTTGTTTTGGTTTGTTTTATTCCTTACTAAACAAAAGTCTGTCATTATAAATATAAATTTTGTATAAACCTGCTTCCTGTGCTTATTTTTGTACAGAAACGTTGAAAGATTTGTTTGTAGTAGCTGCACAGAAGATGCTAGAGATGCTGCTTTAATAGCAAGCAAAGTGAAATCCCTGTAAATCTATAATAATTTTGTGCAAATTTTCTAAAGCCATAAAGCACCAGAGCATAACAAATCATCCAATCAACTTCTTTAAGTTCTTTTTAAATGAGAAAATTTATGTTAATCAAACATCTCATTTAAATCATTCCTTTCAAAGACAAATGCAATAAATCTAATGCAGCACTCTTCCTCTGAGGTCTTCCGAACCCGTGAGCACATGGTTACCTCTAGAATAATCTACCTTTTGCACTGAACATCATCCGGTTCCAATCTCTCAGTCAGGTTGCTGGTTAGTTGGTTGATGGGAAAAAGTCCACCGAGTAGAATATCTCCAGGAGACTTGAAAAGATCCGTGGTGATGTTCTGGAACCACGCTGGATTCGCCCCATTAGCAGAACTGAGCAGGCAGCACAGAATCAGCAGCTTCGCCAGCTTGGCCATTCTGCAAAACCTATTTACCAAATCAGAGAAAAAAAAATGAGTTAGTGAGTCATTAAACTGGTTTTAGGCAGGGAATGATTTTCTTGATGGTCTGAAGATACTGGTGTAATGTGTCCTAATACTTTGCTCAGGGTCTGCGCTTTGTTAAATATGTGGCCGGATGTGTATTTAAATCAGTGGTTTCCATAAATCTGCCATCGTACCCACGCAAGTGTATGAAAATAAGTTGGTTATGTACTCTGAGTCTTGTTCAGATGTTCAACAATGGCTTTTTTTTATGAAATATTATCTTTATTATCCTATTCTTATCCATTCTCCTGCAACTGATCCAGAACACAGGGGCATCCACACCGCCCTAATGCATCTACAGAAAGCATTTATCACCCTCAAGACTTAGCCATGCAACATACCCTCAGATTCTCTGCTCAGATGGTTCTACCATCTTCAAGACTTTTCTCTGTTGGTGAAAGAATTAACTTTCCCTAGATGTCTGAACATCAAAGTTACTGGCATTCTTTAAACAATGAATATGTTGATGAATATATGGACGTAAGTCCTCAAATTTGCATATATACGTATATAGAGAACAATTAGTCCTTGTTTGATTCAGTATGTTTTTGTGTGTGTGTGTGTGTGTGTGTGTGTCTTGAGATATATTCAGTTACATGTTGAGATTCTTTTGCGAGGCAATTCATGTTTGGCACAATAATTTATACCATTTTTAATTTGCATATTTTTTCATTTGAGGTTGCAAAATGTTGTCATTTTTCTATAATCCTGCAGGTGGCGTGCTCCAAACTAGTCAAACACACTGGCAAGCAGCACAGCAAGTCTGTTTTGAATTGAAACAAAATTGGGGAAAAAAAATCCAATTAGTATTTTTATAAAATCATAATACTTAGAACTTACAAATTCACAATACAAATGAAATCAGCATATAGGTAACAAGATATAATAACAAGATATAATTGCATCAGGTGGTCTCTGATGATATATGGTGGTGTAGCAGTGCCTTCAAGTATACACTATAAATTTATATACTTATTACTTTAAACACTGTTTTGGATTCTCTTTTGGTGTAAAATTGCAAAATGGCAGCATGACTCTTTAGTATATGACTCTTTAGTTCAGTCTCACTGTAATGCGACTTTTATGTGTGTAATTTTTTTTTTTTACACTTATCGGTTACAGGCTTGCCACAAATACTGTACACTGCATAAGTGAGAAAGGGGAGCCAGCTGTGTGTTCTCATGTTTCAGTCACTCGAAGCACATTTCCATGAATTTGCTTGTGGGAATGACTCATCGAGTCTATAGTGAACATTTGGATCAGGCAACAATCAGTGGAAAGACAAATGCCTTTATGTTAACATTATGTGGAGAAACATACACACACAAAACGCTTTCATTGAGATGTATGACATGAAATACATGTCATGGGTTATTGTCAGGGATGCTTCGCCTTAAGCACGCCTTAAGTTCAGTTCTACAGCTCTTGTTTGGTTTATTGGTTTATTTCTTTGCCGTTAATTAATCATCACTTTCTGGCATGTGTGTGTGTGTGTGTGTGTCTCGGTTTGTAAATCTGATTCAGTTTATCCATAATGCACCACTTGGTAAATGTGTATATTTTGCATTCATGTCTAACCACAGATTTGTGAACATTCATTATACATAATACACAGCAATAGATGCAAACAGTGAACTAGATGATACCGAACAGCCTTTCAGCACTATATAAATATATAACTCTGATAAAAACCCAAATACCATCAACTGTATTTTCAGTCAGGAAAGCAAATACATTTCCTGGAACAGGTCTAACCACTGGTCTACACTGATTACACATTTGCCTATAACATCCTGGTGACCATGTGTGTTTTAAAGCCTGCTGTCTCTGTTAATGCCAATACTTACATTAGTCAAAATGTATTATCTTTCCGACATGTTAGAACTAATTGTATCACTTGTTACTCAGAGGTGTGACCTCCTTATAGAGAATTTGCATGTGTTCACTGTTGAGTGAAATATTAAACCAAAGTATTAGTACAAGATTTGCATACATATTTCATCTGTAATGTGTGTGCAAAATGTTTTTGCATATATAAATGGTTCTTTTTGAAATATATATCTTCGCTCTGGCTTTGCACATCAGGTGCATGTGCATGAACCAGACGTACGCAGAACCGAAGGTATGTGCGACCGGCTCGGTCACTCATATGCTGAAAATGCTTCGCATGCCGAGGCAAATTTCTCGCAAAAATTTCACTTCTTAAGGCAAAAATTCAGGCAGGGCAGGGCATTCTTATGGCGAGGTAACACCATACTTCATTCAACAGCCCTCAGAACCTTCCGTATGAAGCCCAAAAGTGTTCAAAACTAAATAAATAAATACTTCATTAAATACAGTAAGTAATTACTTAAATCAAAAATATTAAAATTTTTAAATAATCAAGGCCATGTGTCTGTATTTATTCAAATAACTAGTGTAAGTACCTGTCATTGATAGAAAAGTAGTTTAAAGCTAGGAAAATGAAAAAGGTTAAAGCTAAAAATAAGCTGATCAGTTTGAATGTAATCTGTGATATTATTATTTCAGGTTGAAGCCCATGTACAAGTCTGCCTGTCTTTCTGTATGGCAGAACTCTCTGTCTAACTTATTAATATAAACAAATAAAATTTTGTAAGGTTGAGTACCTTATGCCTCGTTTACACTAAGTTGTACTTCGTTCGTCGTCAGCCAAATACACTCCCTGTTTGGAAATTGGAGAGTGAATCACAGGTGAGAAAAAGTAGATCAGATGAATATAAAAAAAAAATCTTAAAATGACTCCAACGAGTTAAAATTTATTTATACCCCTTCAGTGCTGTTATATCAGCGGTGAAAATATTATTCAAAATAGTAAAAATATTCAGTTTAGCTTTCCTAATTAATTTCTATTGGCGTTTGTTTATGTTGAGCAAGTAGCTTATTAGTAGCTTATTTTAAAAATAAATTATTAAATCTGGCACATAACTGTTCATAACATTGCTTTTACTTGACATTTTGATTTCACTTATGGTGCAGAATAAACTTCAGGCAGATATCGAAGTAAAGGAAAAGTTCAATTCATTCAATTCTGTCCAGCGGTCAATTTAATATTTGCCCACAGTTTGACAAATGCGCATTACACTGTCAAAACCTACGGTTTATAATCTGGCACAAAACTGCTCATTACTTCTACTCGACATTTTGATTGAATTAATGGTGCAGGTTTCACTTCAGGCAAATACCTTTTGACTGGCAAAGTTTCTTTAAATTCTGACAGTTGCTGCCAGATCTTATCTGGCTGGACAGACAGACAAGCAGACAGAATTTTTTTAGACTGTTTTTGGGTCCTCTAATGTAAAAAATTAGAGGACATTAGAGGACCCAAAACCAGTCTAAAAAAAATTCTGTCTGCATGTCGTCTGTCCAGCCAGATCTTGTCTGGCAGCAACTATCAGAATTTTTTTTTTTTTACTTTTTTTCCAGATTTTCTCCCTAATTTAGTCGTGTCCAATTCTTTCCCGTCACTAGGGGGGGCTCCCACATTAAGGCTACTTACTACCATTCAGCCAGGAGGGACGAGGGCTGTCACTTGTTTCCTCTGAACCACGTGACACCAACCGACCTCTTTTTTTCGAACTGCTCGCTCACGCACCGTTGGGGGCGGCGTAACACACTCGGAGGACAGCGCTATCCGCTCCCTCCGCGTGCACGAGCTCACAGACGCCCTGAATGATGGCGTAGAGCCGTGATTAATGTGGGAGCACTAAGTACCTCTCATCCTTCCCCGTTGAGAGAGCTCGGAGGCCTAACTGTCAGAATTTAAAGAAACTTTGCCAGTCAAAAGGTATTTTGTAAAAAGAATGTAAAGATATCACTGAAAGAGAGAGACTTCTGACCAATGTACAGACAAAATCTTTCTTTCATTTATATACTGTAGATGACGTTGTTGTTAAGTCTTATGGCTGCTGCTGTTAAGGTGTTAATTAGAAATTAATTAGGAAAGCTAAACTGAATATTTTTACTATTTTGAATAATATTTCCAACAGCGAAAAATCCAATCAGCACAACAACTTTGATGCCCTTCCTGGTGCAACCCTCCCATTTTATCTGGGCTTGGGACCGGCATTGCATCCAGTGAACCAAAGCCTTCGTCATGACAGGCGAGAAACCTACCACTAGGCCTCCAGTTATGACATTAAAATAGATATTTAGATATGACATGTAATTTATCTAGTTCTTTCTAAACACTTTGGGGCTTCACAGTTGGTGTTTGTTCACGATGCTAACTGTGCTAATTAACTGATTTTTCCCACCTCAATGCAGATGATTACTCTTCATTGCTCTGGGATCTGTGTGAAATACCTGTTTTTCTTCGACAGAGGGTGATCTAGAGTCAGAGTGCTCTAGAGTCCTGGCTTGCGTATAATTACAGTTCCTGCTAAACAAACTCTGGTTAGAACTGAGTTGAGACTCTGCTTTAAAAAAGTGCCTAATTTTGCCTTAGGGTGTCTATGATATCACCTAAGAAAAATAGCTCAGATGTTTAGGCTACAATAAATATAAGACCTTCATTAGTATTATTGAGTTGATATTTGTTTAATACAACATGTTTAAATAAGCACTGGATGCAATTCAGCAATGATAACTAACGATGAAAACTATTGGCAGTATTTCCTTGAGCACTAAAAAAATATGATATTATTGAGACATAATCAGGAATTTCCTTTGGAATCAATAAATGATCTATCTATCTATCTATCTATCTATCTATCTATCTATCTATCTATCCATCCATCCATCCATCCATCCATCCATCCATCTATCTATCTACATTTTACAGGGTGATCACAGTTGATCTTGGGTACCTGTCTGTCTCTCTATGTCTCCTCTGGGCTCTCAGATTTTCTCTCCCTTCCCAAAACTATGCTAGTAAATCAGTCTTCAACTCCAGACCTGGAGGTCCAGCGTCCATCACAGGTTGCAATTCACCAACATCTAAATAGACGAACTGAACCTGGTAATTAACAGATCATATAAATCAGCTGTGTTTAAGCAGAAGAATCACCAAACTGTACGGGAGGCTGGCCCTTCAGCACTGGAGATGAAGATCTCTGCAGTAGATGAAAAAGCTAAGATACTGTAAGATGACCCCCTCAGATGTGAAAGTGTGTATGCATGATGCATGGTGCCATAAACTGGACTGGCATCGCATCTCACCTTGTATTCGCAGGACAGGACCCGAGTCCCATTAGACTCTGATCAGGAGTGACTGTGAGGGAGTAAGCACGTCATGAAGTGTTTTATTCTGCGTACGCTATAGCAATTTATACAGCTTAGAATTAATTTCTGAACAGCACCTAGCACTTTTAATCTAAGTATACAGTGTGATGTCCTGTGCGTGGGTGGAAAAGTCAACCTTAACCCGTCCTGACTATGCACCTATGTGTGTGTGTGTGTGTGTGTGTGGGCGTAGGCCTGAGCAAGCACATGTACACCTTTTTTTTCTTCTCACTGAAAGTGGAATTGCAACATGCAGCTTGCCTCGTGTTATGCTCCAGATTACGATCAGTTTTTTCCCCCCCTCGTTGGAATGTTAAACCCATGTGGCAAGTCTAACTTGATGAAAAGCTGCATAAGACATTCACAGAGGATGAATGTACCAAAGCCACTCACAGAGGATTTCTCTCAGATTGCCCGATTCACTGCAGCACTAACGACTACAATTCAAATGTGGTTGATATACAGTAAATAAGACATCATTACACCATGCAGAGGATTTCTTACACACCGTATGACAACTCTAATGGATATTACAAAAAACATCAGCAACAAAATCACTATAAAAGGGTGCCTTGTTTTCACCATGTGTAGTGATATAACACGTTACCACTAGATGGCAGATGTTTGTTTTACCATTCAACCATTCAACCTAGTGTTAAAGCAAGGATGCTTTGCTGCAGACTCCTCACCCCCCACCAGCTCACGCAATGAATGCTGAACTGATACAAGTCTTTCATGACATTTTCATGATCCCATGTAGGTTTAGGCCATTTCAGGAGGTGACTGGCCTTTCAGTTCTACACATTCGGAAAATGGGTGGGTGGATGTTGATGGCCTTTTGGGTCATTAGCCGCTGTGTAGTCAGGATATGTTTGTACAGCTGATAATGCAGGTGAATGCACCTGATTTCTGGGAACATGCCATTTTCAGAACACTCCATGTTGCTGTGTATGTGTGCACACTCAGCAGCCCACTCTGAAGCAGGGTGAATGTACTGTATATTACGGTAAGCAAGCAGTCTGCATTACACTAGACTATGAGATGAGTGTAAGTTGCACAACCACATTTTTTTTCAGACTTCAGAACACGTGGCTTTTGTTAGTTGATTTTAAACCTGTCAGACTGAGTGTCGGACTGCGCAAATGTCTTTCAATCACAAGTCCTTAGAGAGGTCCATTAACATTTTGTGTAGCGCTCGGCCCTCTGAGAATCTGAGAACGGCTGGATCAGCCTTACTCTAATCTTCATCAGCGGGCGCAAAAGAACACTAGGTCCCTTGTTAGCGTACTGGCCAGACTTACTAAAGCCACGGACAAATTATTAACTAGCCCCCTCCACCCCTGCCTCACTCTTTCGTTCCCTCTTTGCCCTCTCTCTCTCTCTCTCTCTCTCTCTGTCTAATAATCTTTGCCTCATATAACCATTGGTATTCAGCTTACACACCTGTGTGACGTTCTCCAAATGATAGAAAGTGTATGTTCTGTAAATACAGAGTCTTGCAGAATTTTAGTGACAGTGCTAAATGCATTTCATTTACTTATTTGTTTTTTATTTAAAAAAAATATATATATACTCTCACAAAAAGTTTTTTCATGAGCTCCCATGCACCATGTGCATATAGGTGCAACACCAATGCAAGGGAGTGTTAATGATGCCTGTATGTATTGGCTTTACCTCATAAGGTTAAACACACGACATCCTGGCTTCCTGTTCACCCCCTTTATCTCCAGCTGTCCAACCTGTTCTTCTAGTTGACAAGGACTGTGTGTAAGCATGGGTGTATGCAGTTCGCACGCACCCACACACTTTTAGTCTAGGAAGTGTATTCAGTTAAGGACTTTTTTTTTTTCTCAATCAGACATCAACTTGAGCTGTCATCCACTCCTAAAATATGACCTCTGTAATTTAACTGGTGCGGTAACACTGAGTGACAGAAGACTGCCGGAAGCGCTGGGAGGGGAACGAACAGGTAGAATAAAAAATTAACAAATACACAGAAACTCTGACCTTGTAGCATGTGTGTGGATATAATAAAAGGCAAACAGCTGGAACAAATTGTATTTGAACCACAGAGGCCAAATAGACAAATTGTATTTAAACCCTTAGGCCAAAGTTGCTGAACTGGGCCGGATGTTATCTCCATTTCTGCCATCTTGGAAATCTGAGCTTAGTTTATACGTAGCTAATCAGCCCCTTCGAATGCAGCACTGCAGTCTCTTACAGTGTATCTTGCATAAATATTCGCCCTCAAACTTTTTCACAGTTTGTAATGTTACAAACTGGAACTGACTTGACCATGATTTGGATTGTATGCCATAAACCAACACCAAATAACATAATACACCACAACAACCCATAGTATTAATATTGACATAGTACTAATAGCAAAATCAATATAATTAACAAAATTACTTTCCAACCAAAAACCTAAGCTGCGATTGCATAAGTATTCACCCCCACTATTATGAAACCCCTTAATTATTTCTGGTGCAACCAGTTGCCATGAAAAGTTGTATAATTAGTTGAATGGAGTCCAACTGTGTGCAATTAAAGTGTCATATGATCTCAGTATAAATGCATCTGTTCCTGGGTGGCCTCAGAGTTTATTACAGAACATATCTATATACAAAGAGCATCATAAACACCTAGGAGCTATCAAAAGTCCAGGATTAAAAATTATTTAAAAAAATAATCCTTATAAAATTCCACTTGAAAGGAATATTACGGATAAATATGAGTGTGCCTGATAAGACAAACACATTAACTTTAAAAAGTACTATGTTTGGAGGAAACGCAAGAAAGTGCATCAGTATGATAACACATCTTGACAGTAAAACATGGTGGTGCTAGCATAAAGTTGCAGGGATTTTCTTACTCTCCCTAGGGTAGAGGTTCACCCTTGAACAGCATACCACCAAATAAATATCATAGTGCTCTTAAACCCAGAACTCATCAGATGAACGCTAATCTGTCATCTACGCCATACAATCGCTTCAAGAACTCCCATATATGTATATGTATGCTGGATTGTGTTGTGTCATACAGTATTGAGACCTAATGGAAGTCATTCCAGGATCAGGACAGAAATGATTCCTCCTAGGGTAAAACTAATCTGTCAGAAGTTCTCTGATGTTTCTATTTCCAGGGAAAAGCCTCAAACCATGGCAGCAAAATAAATAAATGCAACCTATGCTTATTTTCCCATTATTTTACAATACCAGACCAACAAGACAAAAAACAAAAGTTTACAAGCTAATTATTATAACTGGAGGATTATAAAAATTTTTTTTTTTAAATTGATGTAAATTGCTTGCTTTTGCTAGTAAAAAATAAATTTATTGTCCAATTTATCTTTTATTTTTATTAAAATAGCTTTTGCCGTGTCCTCAAAGCTCAACCGGAACTGTGAAGGCAAAAAAAGGGTGAAAGAACAATGAAACTGACACTGTGGGCTCGGGGCAATGGTTTAGACCATGTCATTAACCTCAGCAGGTGGTCATTCCTAGAAATGTGTAACTTGTAACACACACCCATATGCTCTCTCTCTCTCTCTCTCTCTCTCTCTCTCACACACACACACACACACACACACACATACATAGTCATTGAACACTCATATACACTGCTCATGTAGTCTATGGGTGAGCAGCTGGACAAACATCCACGAAGTGGGCGGCTGCTCACGAACAGTACCAAATTGTTGTCACCATTGTGTGTGTGTGTACGTGTGTGTATTTGTGTGTCGTATGTCAAATTTTACCAAGCCAGGCTTATATAAGAGAATGAGTGGGCTGGGATCAGGCATACAGAGCAGCAAGGTCTCTGGCCTCCATTCGTTTCTCCATAGCAACTAATAGTCTGAGTTACCTGCCCTGCTTTCTGCTGCTGTCGCAATTTAGTTCTGAGCAGATAAGGGTAGTGCCAAGAGCAAAAGTTTACTCGCTCTAAGAATAAATAACAAAAAAGGTATTCAGTGTGTAAGGCTCTACTGATGATTTTTCTTTATTTCCTTTATCTTAAGTTACAAAAGTGGACAAGTAGGGAAATGCCTGTATAGTACTGTATAATGAGAACTAAATGAGCTTAGAAGTTTGCATCTCCCTTACTGAATGTGATATAAATATTCTTTAACTGATGATCATTTCATTCCAAACCTTAAGCACAGTATAAACCGTGGGTTGCATAAGTATTTACTCTGCCTTAAATTCTTTTCACATTTTGTAATGTTACAACGTGTAACTGAAATAAACTGAATTTTAGATTACAAATATGTCAAGAATCTACACAAAATAACCCAAAGTTATAAGTCTTGACAAAAAAACTTGAATTTAGTCAAACCTATCAATAATTTCCTTTACATTTACAATAATCCAAATATGAAGTTATTAAGTTATTTCCAGTCAAACATTGCCAAAATTTGAGTGAACATTCCTTGTTCTACTGGTAGAGAATTAAAAAAACTAAATTCCTAAAATCTAGCAAAATTATCTGGCAGCAGAACGACAAAGTGATGTTTAAAATTGTAGTAAAAATCAACCAGAAATAAACTTAATGAACTTATATTTAATTAGTTGAAAACTTATTTTAAGATAATATTTATTTAAGATATTTTCATTTGCTAAGATATACATTTTTCGAATGTAAACGTAGATCTTTCATAAGTATTTGCCCCCTTGCTAGTTGTAGTGCAACCAATTGCCTTAAAAAGAAAAATAGTTGAATGCATTTGTAATTTGCATAATTTCAACAATGTTTCATTCATCCCAAGACAAAGTTCTGCAAAGATATCTGTCATGTTTCATACTATGATCAGCGTGCTTCACTGGATGGTAAGCAGCGCATTTTGCCAAAAAATTCATCAGACAAGAGAACCTGTCCTAAGTAACAGAATTCTGTTTGGTGTTTCCCTGCTAAGTTTTCCCTTGCTCTATTGAAACACCCTTGCTGCTATGCACATTAGAGGTAAAATTAAACAAATTTTTACTTTTGATCTCACTCTCTTTCTTCCTCTCTCTTTCTCTCTCTCTGAATTAACTACAGGAACCACAGCTTTATATAAGTATACCTAAGAACTTTTCTTTCATGACTAAATATCATGGCTCTTTATTTAGCCTGTTTAATTGTTCTAACTGCATCCATGTGGGTTGGTAGAACAAGAGGAGTGAGTGAGTTAATGAGTCTGTTTTTAGAAGCAGAAGCACAGGCTTTACCTCAGGCTCTATGAGCTCTCAAGAGCAGGTCTGAATCTGTTGAAACCAATGCACATCATTTTATTTTTATTTTATTTTATTATTAGGCCCAATCTAATTCTTAGCATTCAGGAGCCCTTGGGGGACAATTATCTCACTCCCAGGTGTCAGATTAGTCTTTGGCCATGACAAGCACATGCAAATGTCTTTTACGGAGGGAATTTGTACAGGATAATACCATTTTCATCTGACTGCAGAATAAATACTATGAGAACAATGGGCGTGATTCTGCAGGGCTGACTGAATGTCAGACAAAGCGAGAATTGTCATGATATCTCTCTGAGTGATTTGGGCATGTCTGATGATTCAGATCTTTTTTTTTTTTTGCTTTTGGGCATGGCTAATTAGAAGTCACATTTAAACTGGTGTAATTAGTGCATAGGTTAGTATAGTTATTATTATTATTATAACACAGCTAGTGATATTTAGCCAAAGTGCTGTAACATGTCACATACAAATGCAAACAGTGACATTAGCTTTACATGCTTTGTGTAAGAGGAAGGCAACTAAGTGAAGTCCTTCACCAGTCCTCTCAAAAAATTAACAAAACAGTGGTTGTCCTACAGAGAATTCTGTTCTTTTCCATTATTTTTGGTGTCGTAGGCCCAGGGGCAGCTGCGTAGGTGAAGGAAGGGAAGACGGAAAGAGAAAGCAAGATGAAAAGAAACATGAGAGGAGGTCAGGGAAAAAAAGACAGGAAGGGAAACGTAAAGAAGCGATGCCGATGGATGACACATGAGCCGCTCATCTGAAAGGAAGAGGATTAGTTTTCAAAGTTAAAATGCAGATTTATAGCCCAGGTTGAAGAGCTTGCTTTTTCATCCTAAAGAGCAATTGTTTTTTTTTGTGTACACCTGCGCTCGAAGATAGTGATGCAAATTTCCTTTAATTGATATGTCAGTAGGGTTGCAAAATGAAGCTGTCATGCTCACTTCTGGCACAACAGGCGTCTCTTGCTAAAGTGTACCTTTTTTGGCTTCGTAGTGAAAGATGACTCAAGCTGCCTCTTTTGACACTCAAGGTTCTTTACGCTACAATGGCCATCTGACAGGAAATTCCACATTGCATGACTGCGTGGCTGAGGATGACAATAGCAGCCTGCGCCGCTGTCACGCTTTACAGTCATCCAGCTCTTGTAATGCTAGTGGGCAAAGATGTACAACAGGGATCCCGTAGGACACACAAAGCAAAACAAAACATTTTATTATAATTAACTTGTATATAGGTTTCTATAATTAACATATCAAACTCAACAGAATCCAAGATTTAGTTTGTAATTAAATCTTTTTTATATAAATCTTTCCAACTCTATCTCTAAGTAAAAAAGTAATGCAGCAGTGCTTTTTTTTTAGTAATTTAGCCTGTCCAATTCTCTCACCTCCTTATCTGTACACTGAACTCAAATTAATCAAATGCTTTGGCTTCAGTGATTTTTCCTCCATTCTCCGTCTACAATAAAAAAATAACAAAACATTCCCTGTTTTTTGTAAACATGCCAATCAGATTTTCACCCTAATGTGACCTCATATAAGCAGAGCTCAGGGGAGGGCTCGGTGGTAGCTAAAATGGAGCGAAGAGGAGTAAAACGGGTAGTTTGAGGTATAGAAATCACACACACTTTTGAGGAGCTCTGAGACTGTTAAAGTGTTAAAGAAATAGTACCATATGGAATCTTAATTAGCCAAGCAAGTGTTTTGCGTCATACACTGTAGCTGCATTGCATACAAAGATCTGTGAGTACTTAGATAGATTAGTTTAATAAATGGAAAGTGAGTAAGAACAAGAGCTCTTCCTTCTTTTTTGGCGCAGAAGAGTAGAACCTGATCTTTATCCCTTATGATTGAGATCATTAGCGAAGCATTCAAATTGCAACTTCTCAAAGGGATAGCACAGATAAATTCAGCACTAGACATCTAATTAGCAGTACAACGAAAAATTTCAAGTTATAGTCAAATGAGAGTGTGGCTTTTAATTGTTGCATTCACTGCACAGTATTCGGGTCAGGATCGCTTTGGATTAAATTAAGTAAAAAAAATAAGTAAGAAATAAAAAACACAGGGTGGCTGTTATACGAAAATAATCCACAACAGATTGGTGTGACGTAGCACAACAGAAAGTAAATTATGTTCCTATGCCACCACATACAGTATATCAGTGTTTTATTCTGCTAATTTAATTATAGCTTGCGCAGTTATAGTTGTTATGCATTAATAAACAAAAAGTCATGTTACACCAAAAAAAGTCTCTCTACTTGCAGATAAGAAAACCTTGTGTAGCTTCACTCTCTTTAAATTCCCCCCCTTCCCCCCCAACACACACACACACACACACACACACACACATGAAGTAATGTAATTTGGGATGGCCCGGCTCATGTCCTCACGCTGATATACCTGTTTTGGTAAGTGAGTGAGTGTAAGAGTCACGTGAGGCTCTTTGGAGGATTGCGTGTGAAGAGCCAGGCTGGATTGTAGCGGTGAAGCTAAAATAAGCAGGAGGACGTGGTTCAGGTGCGTCCCTCCACTTACAAAAACACCTGCATCGAGCTTAATCACTCCTCTACCTGCACCAAGCCTACTGCACTTAGGACTCACACACACACACACAAGGGAAGGTGTGCTTTTTTAAGAATAAGAGAAGGGTATAATGTGCACTAATACCTAGTTTAATTTGTACAGAAACCAATCAGAAAGGTCTTATTAAAAAGATTACTTTCATGCATTCTAGGTAGCTTTGATGAGTCAGGGATAATACACAGGGATAATACACACACACACACACACACACACATATATATATATATATATATATATAGGTGCAAATATCCAGGATAAAATCCTTTGACATCTAGCAGCAAAATTACCAGGTTTCAGAGGAGCATGGAGAAAAGAAATGTGGTGAGGAAGGGAGGGAGGAATGAGGGGTCGGAGGATACAAAAAATGCATTTAAAACAATAGGAAGGAAATAGGGAAAAAAACAGGTATGTGATCAGTGTTTCAAAAATAATTACACAGAATGCATTGATGGACACAACAATAATAAAGCAAAGCCAGATTTTTTTTTAAATAATAAATAATAAATTCTACTTTCCCTCAATGTAATAAATACGAGGCCCTTTTTGCCTTTAAAGCAGCTCACATGCAAAAAATGCATCATTAAAATCATCAAACATTCATCTTGTAATCTCACACTGTACTTTCTCAAGCTTACCCATAAAATAAAATAAAAAATAAAATAAAATATGCATTTTTATGTTTTTTAAGTAATACATTGATGTGACAGTTCGATTAGTTGACGTAAATGCCCTGACCTGCATGAGCGCCTACACAGTAATTAGATAATTATGTAATCATTTTTGATATTTGCTTTTTCCTTAGTCATGTCTGTGTCAACTTCTACTGTCCTGCCTTTGTCTTCCTGTGTCTCTAGTGACATAAATACAGAAACAACAAGGATGACTAGGACGTTACCTGGAAGTATGTGATGTGTCTAAATTTGTATTCTTTAATAACAATAAAAGCTTATGCACGGTGGCATGGTGGTGTAATGGTTAACACCGTCGCCTTGCACCTCCAGGGTCCGGGTTCGATTCCCGGGCAGGCTCGATTCCCATCTCTGTGTGCATGGAGTTTGCATATTCTCCCCATGCTTGGTGAGTTTCCTCCTACAGATATGCAAGATAGGCTAATTGGCGTTCCCAAATTGCCTGTAGTGTGTGAATGGGTGTGTGAGTGTGTGTATGTGTGTGCGCCCTGCGATGGATTGGCACCCTGTCCAGGATGTACCCTGCCTCGTGCCCTAAGCCTCCTGGGATAGGCTCCAGGTTCCCACAACCCTGAATACAAGATAAAGCGGTATAGAAAATGAGTAAGTGAGAGAGAGCTTATGCAACAGCTGGGTGTCTGGACAGCGCCATCCACTGGAAATCCATGTTAATCGTAGTGATGTGAGTGAATTAGTTGTGTGCAGTACAGTAAGTCTCCTATATACGAACACTGAAGTTATGAACTTGTAAAGATACAAACAATGGTTTGTGCATATTCAATTGCAGAAGTTAGATCACATGCCCAGCGTACATTGTTTGCAAGTGCAGTACAGGCAAGATGTCTGATAGCAAACATAGAAGCACTGCTTGTTTTTTTTTTTGTTTTTTTTACATGAATCATTCATCCATTGGCACGATTCTAAAGAACAAGTACATGTTAGTTTCATTCCATGTTTAGCCAACTGTGTTAGTATCCTAGGACCTAGACAATGTTTTGTTGGACTTATGAACAAGTTGGACTTACAAACAAGCTCTAAAATCAGTAGTGGCCTTACTGTATACACAAGGAAGCAGTTAGTGCTCTCCTTTGAGTGTGTTGAGTTATGATACAATAGTGTGAAACAATGCTGTGGTTTCAGGTGTCAAGAACATTTTTTGTTCAACATTTTGTGCAACAAATAAGATGTGAATACCGAGTGGGGATTTTATCAAGTACAAATGCACAAAAATAATTAAATAATGTCAAATGTCTGCAAAACAATTAAAAGATGTGGTATGGTTAAAGTAATTTTATGCATTTGATAGAACAGCTTGAACAGTAATTTGATTGGATGAGAAGATTCCACAAGAATTTATATAGAGCATAACAGTGATGGAACCTTTAACTTTATGTATCACTCAGCATCCCAGGTGTTCTACAATCATTAAATAACTGTAGCAGCTGATTACCAAAACCCATATTCAAAACCAGTAATAGAAGCACTATTGTATCGTTGAACAGCTCACTGTCTCCTTAGTAAATGCATCTGAACCGTCTGTGTTCTTCTGTTCACGGCTAACGCAAGCTACAAAGCTAACTGGCTCCAAACACAAGCCTGAATTCCAAATCCCTCTCTAACCCCTGATCAAGTGCACCACAAGGGTTTGGATTGTACACCCTCCATACCACACTCAATGCTATTTGGGATTCAGCCCCAACCCGTAAGTTAACAAAGCTGATATTAAGCTGATATTAAGCGGAACAAGTAGAAATATAAAGTAAATCTCATAAGTTTCTTGGGACTGTCCACTACCTCCATAGGCTAGCAGCGTTACACTAACTGACGCTTGCTAACTGTCACTTGCTAACTGTCACTGAGGTTGTGCTGTTCAGTACAACTGCACAACCTCAAATGTGATATTGCTTAATTATGCAGGAGAATACAATATTTTATTTTTAACAAACAAAGCATAATGTTTTCCTCCGTTTATAGTTACATTTAAGGTGAGTTAATTCCTTTTCTAACTTATGTTATAGCAACTGTAAAAAGTCTTTCCTTCACCTAGTCCTCTTTATTCTCTCTCGAAAAGTTAATAGACCAAAATACAGACCGTTTCATGTTAAGAAGAAACTGCAAGAAACTCAGTATGGAAAATTTCTCTGTCCCGAACATGCTGGAAAACTTCCAGTTGCTGGACTGTTACAGATGCTAACAATGGACCATCAATGTTACATACATAAACACATTTTCCCTACCAAGAGCTTAATCATATCAGTGATTATAGGTTTTCTTTGCTAAATAACAGCATGTTAAAATAATTGTCAGTTCCTGATTAGCCTTAGATTATGTACGAGAGGTGTTCAAGTCAAAGTGTGACTTTTGACTGTGAAGAATAACAAAATGCAGTTCTGAGAGATAAAACCCCTTTCATTTCTCTATAGAATCCCCTGCTACACTAATGCACTTATTCCAGTGGCTTACTAGTGCTTGGATACCATCAAGGTAGAAAGTTTTCTCAGTACCCCAGTGCTATGATCGGACTGCCTGCTTCATGTCTGGAACGCTGCCCTCCTTTTAATGTCATGTGAAAATGTCTTGGAGCAAAGTTAAGACTGTACGGGGGATGTGGCAATATCTCCCAGCTGAGTTTCTGTAATGTGCAAGTGGTGTTCATGAATGATTGAGTGTACAGTTCCCACAGACAGATGCATCTCTTCCGCAAGTTGGAGACAAGTTATCTATCGATTTTCAAGGATTAAGCATTCCACTCGCTGAATGCCTATGGGAACGACTGCAGTGGGCACTGAGCCACCTCAGCTGGGATCGTCATTCATGCATGTATGGTCTTCTTCAAAGCGTTTGTAATGTTGCAAATGATTTACTATGGCTAAGAGTCTCATCACCGTACTGTGCTTGAAGTCTTCCATAAATGTCAATCGCTTTTGAGTCTTCATACACCAGAAATTTCATCACTGATCCTGGTTTAACTTGTAGATTGTCTGTGTGTCTAGCTGAAAGTACTATATAAATATAAAAGTGTTGTGATTTCAAGGGCATTTCTTACAGTGTATCCGGAAAGTATTCACAGAGCATCACCTTTTCCACATTTTGTTATGTTACAGCCTTATTCCAAAATGGATTAAATAAATTTTTTCCCTCAGAATTCTACACACAACACCCCATAATGGCAATGTGAAAAAAGTTTACTTGAGGTTTTTGCAAATTTATTAAAAAAAAAAAAAAATTAGAAATCACATATACATAATTATTCACAGCCTTTGCTCAATACTTTGTCAATGCACCTTTGGCAGCAATTACAGCCTCAAGTCTTTTTGAATATGATGCCACAAGTTTCGCCCATTCCTCTTTGCAGCACCTCTCAAGCTCCATCAGGTTGGATGGGAAGCGTCGGTGCACAGCCATTTT
>JAQMYJ010000016.1:3056399-3073536 GCA_030014305.1 Clarias laeviceps | reverse complement strand
GTGTGTGTTGGTGTGTTTTTGTGTGTTTGTGTGTGTGTGTGTGTGTGTGTGTGTGTGTGTGAAAGAGAGAGAGAGAGAGAGAGAGTGAGAGAGAGAGTGTGTGTGTGTGTGTGAAATAGAAAGAGAGAGAGAGAGAGAGGGAGAGAACCTCTACAACAGCACATTGTAACAAATATTGCTTTCCTGCCAACATCAAGTACAGCACACTGTCAATAATACACACTTTGTCTGAGTAGCAACAGATACACACTATACTGTACTCTCATCTCACCACCAGTGTTCAGACAGACTGCTAAATATTCCAAATTGTAAAAGAAATTGATAACTAAATAAATAAATAATTACTTCTATCTATTGCGAGTCACTGGTTTATATTAACATTCTAATACGATATACAGTAACTTCTATAGGAACCGTTCACAGAGACATTTAGAGGGCATTTAGTTAACATTTGTGGAAGGAGTTTCCAGTGCCAACATTTTGTAACAGTCAGTAAAGCTGCATGTTATGTTTTATTCACAAAGTACAGTAAGTACATTTTACAGAATGATATCTTCAGGACAGAAACGTTTATACTTTGTTGTTTCTCAGTATCATGACAAGCTGCTTTTTTTTTTAGTTTTTTTAATTTTAAGAAAGAGAAAAGAATGTACATAACATTTTGACAAATTGCTGAGGTGTAAAAGAAATAAAACACATTTTGTTAAGTTAAAAAAATCAACCTGGAGGTGTTAATATTCCTGTAACCGCATGACACAGAATGTTTTATTAATTGCATAAATTCCAGTCAAAGTTACTATTTTGTACTGTATAAGTGACCACCAAAGTGCTACGGCAATCAAAGGTATTGTGTTTTATTTACAATTTTTAATATTATTGCTGTTAAAAGTTCTAACGTTTTTTCCAAAGAAGAAATGAAATGGAAATGAAATGCAATATATCTTCAGATACTATAGTAATAATAATAAATAATAAAACAACAAAGTGTATTCTAATCTCCTAATGAATCATTTTCAATAGAAGTTACATGCATTATTTCATCTATTACATGGCAGGAAATCATCTTTAATCAGGAAATCAGGCTCCAGCTTGCTTGATGTTTCCTTTGTTCGCTGTAGTTGATTGATAGTGTTGATCTTGTTGTGTGTAGGATTCACTTCCTGCATTTGCTCCATTACTCTGGTGGGCGGCAGAGACTTCTTTATCCTCCCACGGTAACACCCAGTGAGTCACTTTGTAATCAGAATAAATATTAAAAATGAGCTTTGAGATACAATATGTCATATTTCTAAAGAAAACTTCCTGGGTGCTTCCTGAGAATACTGAGGGTAACCAGAGCACAGAACTATCTCTCTTCTCTACACTGATGTCTCTGTGCACCGTCTCAGACCATCCAGAGAGCGTAGGAACGGGAAGCAGAGCTTTCTCTCAACACAGGCTGGGTGCTTCCTGTGCTGCAGATAACCCACTATGGAGCACTTCACACTGAGCCCCAATCTTATCTGGCCTGAGATTGGTATGTGTCCGCTCAGCCAACAGCAGAATGTGTGAAAGAGGATTAGAGATGTTTTTCCTTCCCACCAAGCTCATTTTAGGATGTTGTTTTGCTTAGATTACTCCTGCTCAAGTTCACATCTCAGGCTCTGTTCATGCTCTCGTTCCTGTTCATTGTATGAAGCAAAGCGCAAGATCTAAACACTCACCAGGTCAAACTAAAGGAATATTTTTAGTAGTATACTTTTTACATTTTTAATCTTTATCCATTGCATATATGTGCTATAACTCATGAACAAGAATTCCCTGTGTTTCCTTTAATATGCAAGCCTTTAACAGGACTATATAAACATGAACTGAAACTTAATCTCTCCGTATTGTGCTGTTTGAGGAAAATAATCAACAACAGATTGATGCAACAGCTTGATAACTTATAGTTATTGATAAATAGTATGGTATATTATTAACGAGTTACACATCATCACAGATCTTTTATAATCCATTTATGGTCACATTAAAAGGGCACCTATTACTGTATGTAAAATTCCTTTTTTTGCCATTTCTCTCTCTCTCTCGCTCTCTCAGCGTGTTATTTTACCAAGAAGACTCCTACCATAAATGTTAAATAAACATCTCCCTGCACAAACCGGGACAAAAGTCAAACCGAGACTTTTGATTATTCAGAATGACACAGTTCTGAGAGTAAAACCTGCTTTATTTCTCTATATAATCCACTACTACACTAACGCACTTACTGTATCCCAGCATTTCACTACTGTTTGGATGCCATCAAGGTAAAAAAATTTCTCAGTATCCCAGAGCCATGTATCGGACTGCCTGTTTCATGTTTGAAACTCTGGCCTCCCAGGAAATCCTTTAATGTCCCAAACATGTGGAAATGGCTTGGAGTGAGGTCAGGACTGTACGGGGGATGTGGCAATAACTCTCAGCTGAGTTTCTGTAAAGTGCAAGTGGTGTTTTTGAACGATTATGTGTACACTTCCCACACACAGATGCTTATTTTCTTTGATCAATTTTCAAGGACCAGGTGATCCACTCGCTGAATGTGGGGCTGACTGCAGTGCTCTGAGCCACCTCGGCTGGGATAGTCATTCATGGAAGTACTGACTGTTACTGCTAAGGGTCTCATCACCGTACTATACTTCTATAAATGTCGATCAGTTTCACACCTTCGTTCACCAAAACTTTCCTCACGAGTCCCGGTTTGACCTGAACACCCATTGTGACAGTAATAGTTTTTAGGTTTAAAACACATCCTGTTTTTAACCTCTTTATTGTTAGTCTTAGGCTATGTTAAGAATCCACCAGGTAAGTTCAAGCTGTTACTGTATACAATAAACAATAACTTATTCAAATAAACACTTTTGCATTAATATGAACCTGTGAGCTATTAGCTGTGCTGCTATAAGTGTATCGCTATTAGAGAAAATTACTCAACCGCTTCTAATCAGGACCTTATTTTAAACAGGGCGGCTTTTCTGTACTTTTGTAAATGCAAAGAAATTATGTTGAAGTCATGGAGGAGGTAGATTAAAGATTAGGTTGTAAAATTATGGAACATTCCCTTAAGGCGAATGAAAGGGAACACGTCGACTGAATGAGCACATCCTGAGAAAAATCAGCACTTTTATAATAAGAAGGGAGAAGTGATGTTTCATTTATAATTGCAGTCCTACAGTACAAAGAAAGTGGGAGAATAATTGCGTAGGTCTGGAGACAACTTAATTATTGCTTCCTACTTTTAGAATAATTTTCATACAACAGCACATAATGTCTAGACACGGTGACTGTGATGCACCTCTTTTTTTTTTTCTTTTTTTTTTACAACTCTTTTTAATGCCATCCCACACATTATGTCAGCTCTGCCATGGTTTGTCAGCTTCAGGCTAACCATTGAATAAAAAAAAAAAAGAGAGGAACGCCCTGTTTCCCTTCAACCAAAAGGTCTATTTCGGAGATGCGTTATTATGCTGTATGATTAAGCAGGGTTACAGTGCTGGTATTTCTTCAAATTTTTCACTTGAGAGCTGTGGAACTTGTTCCTCCATGGGAAAATCCTCAGCTCTATCTCACTAGCCGAGTAAATATAAACTTTTACTTCTACTTCCTCTGTCTGTCCAGGCTTCCTGACCTGCTGATAAGTGCGACTGTCCTTGCTAGGTGAAGTATGACACAAATGGTTTTGCCATCATTCGTTGTGTGTGTAGGTGCGCACCTGGAAAAGATTTGATTAGTTAGTTAATGTGCTATTTATATTACAACTAGAGATGTACTAGAAAATTAGCTTTAGTCTCGTTAACTGTTTTGCCAATTGAAATTATTTAAGGTGCCTCTATTAAAAATAAAATAAATAAAAAAAATCTCCCAGAACCAAAGAAAAATTATGCTCCTAAAAGACATAGCACCATTGTAGTGTAGATAGACAATGGATGGATGGATAGATAGATAGATAGATAGATACTGTAGATAGATATTCGTTTCAGTGAAGTACAGTGTGTAACGGCATTTTGTTACGTACAGCTAGCATAAAAGTTCAAAGCTAAACATGAACTGCTTTTTAGTGAGTTTCCTCCAGGTACTAAGGTTTCCTCTGACAATCCCAAGGAACACACTGCGGTCTAATTGTTTTTTCCAAATCACCCATAATGTGTGTGATTGGTTGTGTAAGTGTCTTGTGCCTTTGGTACCCCTTCTCTACCTTGTGCCTTTAAATTCCCCAGGGTATGCTCCACACACACCCCGGACCCTACAGAGGATAAGTGGTATAGACAATGGATGGATGGATACTGTGTTTGAAGTATACTACACCAAGCCTTTATGAAACATTCAAACACACCTTATACCATACTGCTGGAGCATTTCAACTTGATTTTAGCTATTATAGATCTTCTCTAAATCAGCATGTGTCAAGAGATTGAGCTTGGTCTTGTAAATTTTTCATCTTTCTCTTGCAAGTTATTAGTTTCTTCTAAATTTTAGTGCTGTACAAAGAGACCGTATTTCTGTCCAGGTAACACTTTTTCTAATACTTACACACACTGACAAGGCAAAACTCCAGTTTCACACACTTTTCTGTTTTTAACATTTGAAATATAATCTCTTTTGTAAGATAAGATATCTTATATAAGATAGCTTCATAACTGCGATTTGATGTCATGGTCTGTTGCATTTCCATGTGACTGTTGTGACTTCTGAGCTCCACTAGAAATATGATCAGAATACACAAATACACATATGCTGACAAACACAAACACCATTTCATTACCTGGGAAATCCTGGGAAAACTGTTACTTATTACATGGTTGACACAATATAATTATATCTAGCTTTCAATTCCATTCTACTTAAATTATAAAGAAACGCTACGGTACATTCTCGTTCCTAATAGATCAATGTACAGTACCTGATAAAGCAAGATATCACCTAACGATGATCATTCAGGAGGAAATGCACATACGCATATCATTTCATCCTGAATGGAAAATGGCAAGAACACACCCTGCTTTATAAGTTATTGGCTCTAACTGGTTTTATGTAAGTCAAGGAAATATAAAGTGATTGACAGTGGGGAACCCTAGTTTTATTTGTAACAGTTGATAGATTTTTTTTCATTTTAATCCTGATGTGCAAGTGTGTGTTTAATTATGTAATGGCACATGAGAGAGAGTGCTGTTGTACTGAATATCAGAACAGCTGTCACGCTGTCATTGGCATGAGAGCACAGCCTGAATACTGAAAAAAAAGATATCACAGCCGTTCTGATATTCAGCCGAACAGCACGACCTGGAGTGTGATATTGCATTTATACAACAGCTCCACAAACATCATTTATTATTAACTGATAATGATGTGTCTCTTTTTTAATCTGGCGGAAATAACTAACTGCAACTGGCAGAGCTGGTGACTGTCAGCAAGTGACAGCTAGTGTAATTAACAGGGGTGAAAGTAGTTTTAAATTCTTACCGGTGCTATGTAGCCAAAAGGTAAGGTGGGCAGTCCTGAGAAACTTACAAGATTGACATTATATTTTCACATTTTCCACTTTAGCTCAGATAATTCCCGGGTTCTGGGTTTAACTCCTGACCTAGTAGCAATTACTAAGCATGTTGTTTAAAATTACATAACATTATCAGATGTGTGCTCTTGCTGAAAGTGCTTCTGTGACTTGTTTTGAATGTGGTTGGCAGGCAGCTCTCTCCTCAGTACTGCAGACCATACAGATCTACTTTTATCTACGCTGCGGCCAAAAGGTAGTATTTTTTAACGATTGTAGAAGACCATTTAAATGTTTAAAATAAGTTTAAACGTCTTTCATGGACGTTACTTTATTTTCACTGCATCGGACTTAACTTAGAATTGACGTGCATTGTGGGTGAAAAAAATCATATTTAGTCAGCTAGACAGCTAACTGCGATGAGCAATATACTACATTTGGCTTTTCCTTCTGCTCCTCCTCTTTGAACTGTTGAGTCAGTGTTATATAGTGATATTAAAATCTTTATATATTGTTTAATCTGAAGCTAATATGTGTGTATATACGGTATAATTTATTCCATGCTAAGAGGTGCTACTTAGCTTCCTGTTCATGCTCTGATCATCCAGAGTTTCCAAGTTGAAGGAAGTCAGAGGTCTCATGACTTGATGAGACCTTGCTTCATGAATGGCACACACTTAAGGAGAGTGATGCAGAAGAGCTTTATTCCTTCAGTCTGTTTAACTCTTTGAGTTAAATTGAGTTGCCACGTTTGGACTGTTTGGAGACACATAGGGCTTCTTTAACTCCAGCTCCCAGGGCCTATAGGAATTTCCTGTGGGTCCTCATCCGTCTATCCAGTCTTTTAGTGTGTAAGAAACCATATGTCTGTTATAGGCGTCCTGCTAGATCCACTGGAGGCAATTTGTGAGCAAAGGACACTCCGGAAACATGTCCCCTTACATCACACCCTGGATTAACAGAGAAACGCGTCCAGGAACAGACCGGCAGACCTGATGGAGTGTAAATTTTAATAAGTATATGAACAGACTCAATTAATATTCTGTGTCATGGAGAAAATATTTTGATGCTTTAGAGACTTACTTACCCTGTGACATGTGGTGTGATTGATCTTCGGGAGAAAAAAAGAATCCATGGTAGCTGGAAAAAAGAAATTGAACATCAGAGGAGCGCTTTCAAAAGAAAAAAAAAAGACAAGTGAGATTTAGAGACATTTTGGTAAACCCATTATGCATCCTATATTCTACTGGGAGTTTATTGAAACAGTTCCACCTACAGTTTGTGTTCCCTTTAAAACACCCATGAGAAAGTTTTGTGTGTGTATGTATGTGGTGAGTTTAAGAGTCATTACCTTGAAGCAAAGTCATGCATGAATGCCATCATCTCATTAAATCAACACGTCATGCTTGAAAATTACACAGGGATAGTTTGCCTTCTCGTTTGGCTTCTCTTCTCCGCCTCCTGTTTTCATTCTGAGAGTTTGTTCATTCGACTCAGACTGCCATACTGTAAACCCTAATGCTCAAAGTAATTAAACATATTGAGTACTTTTAACTTAAATAATTACAATTAGTTCAAATTAATAGACCTTGATGAGTATTTAGAACTTTTTGGTATTTATGAGTTTGTAGAAATGACACTTTTCATGTTAGCTGAACAAATTTGATATTTTAAGTATCTGTAAGTACTTAAGTAAGAGTAACTGTCACCTTAAGGTTCCACCAACTTAAAATCTTTCAGACTAGCGATTTTGTGTCTGACATCATTAGGGCAATAGTGCACTGGTGGCTCAGTGGTAGGTGTTTCGCCTGCCATGCGAAAGGCCTGGGTCCGATTCCTAACAACTGGATGAAGTGCCTGTCCCAAGCCCAGATAAAATGGGAGGGTTGTGTCAGGAAGGGCATCTGGCTAAAAACCTGTGCCAAGTTTGTGTGCGGACCGGATTACCTGCTGTAGTGACCCATTGCTGGGAGCAGCCGAAAGACCAACAACAATTTATTTGATTTGCAACAACTTTAAAAATGTATAATTGCTATTAAATAGTATGAGTTAGGCTACTCAATAATGCAAGTAAAGATTAATATGAATGAGTACAACAAACTCAAAAACTCATTGTTCCATTTACTTAGAACTGGAAACATCATTACTTAAAAAGTTTGATGTAACTGATTACCTCAAATTTTTCGAGTTTTGCCAACTTATTCGGGTTTACAGTGCAGTCCTGCATGGGACTCCTGTCCTATTATGGGTAACTAGGGTGTTTTTAATTAATTTGACAAAATTCTATCAGGATTGCAAAGGAGGAACATCATAAACCGGAAACAAATTCAGGACTCAAACTAAATCACTGCTGCTCAACAGACTTCGTATCGAGTTTGTATTTGACCTGATTTAAATGATTGATGAAAATTAAGAGTTAAAGTCCCTTATTCTTCCCTTAAAATTCCCATTTAGTCCCATTTTTATACATTCAGCTCTCCAAAACTGTAAGATAAAAAAAAGTATTTTGTGTTTTTTTTTTTCATGTTTGCAATCTTCAGGGATTAAACAAGCCAATTAGAGTTCCAATACTGTGACCTCATATAAGAAAAGCTCCTCCCCCACCTCTCCTATTCTCTGCAGGGGTGTATCTCAGCAGTACATAGACACTTAAATGGCACAGTTGGAGGAGGAGTGAAACAGAGGAAGATTAAAGTATTAAAAAATGCATTATCTGAGGTGTATTTCAGCTGAAGTGTTAACATGCACACAGTTTTCAGGAGCTCTGACCCCTCTCTTAACAGAAATAGTAAAATAAAAAACTTTTACTATTCATATTAAGTGCGCATTGAAATTTGGATCTCACTGGATCCAAATAAGGAAATCGCAGAAGCAGGCCATCAAATAGAAAGCTAACAGGACAATGTTGATGGACATCTGAGAGTATATCAAGTATTGTGTTCTTTAATTCATCACTCTTGGTCAACCTTCTTACTTAAATTAATTAAAGGTATGTTCAATGGTTTGGAACAGCCATGACTCAACTGTTCTCACTTTCCTTATAGCAGCTATAGTTCCTCCTTACACAAAATGTAAACTCCCCTGTCCTGAAGATGTTAGAGAAGATACAATTTTACCTGTTACAATGTGCTGAGACTGGAGACTCCTTTATTACTTCTTTAATACATTTAAACATAATCAAGCAAATGTTTTCCATATTTTTTTAATCTGTTCATGTGAAGCCTTTGCCATTCAAGGAATTCAGCTGTTACTATAGAAATGATAATGTATTACACCAAGCTTGTTAACACAAACTGTCAGAACTGCTGTTCTAGAGAATTAATCACCAATCAGAGGCCATTAAAAGGCCACACAAATCCTGTCTCTAAATTTTTAAGTACGGCTATAACATACAGTAGGTATATAAATCCTGTTTAAAAGCAGAGCTCATAAAATAAACGATATGTCTATAAACTTTTGTTTTTTTTACATTTTTAACTTTAAGCCTTTGTTTATCTTTTAGCCTTAAGTGTGAGGTTAGTAATGCACTTCAAACCTCACACCTAGAACCATCTGTATCCCTGAATTTACGGCAGAGACGTGAAGTCTAGGTGCGTCTTCTTCAGATCATACCTCCTAAACCAGACTACTGTTTAATACATCGCCGACTGGGAGGAGGCCTGTGAAGCTAGTTTAAATAAACTTTGTGTTGGCGTAATTTATGACTCTCTTTGACCTGAACCACTTTAAAAAAGAAAAAGAAAAAAAGGTTGAGACTCCAAGCGGATGTCTTTAGTTGACACCTACTTCAAACCAAACATCTGCCAAAGCTGTTTCTGTGCATTAAGGTAAAATCAGGCTGCCTCATGCATGGAGCTCGTTTTGCATAGAAACACAATTTCATTTCAGTGTAAAAGATCAATGTGTATGAAGATTTATCCAATTTGTTGATGTTTTTTTTAATTTGCTAAAAAATAAATTCGTGTAGTTGTATTGCAGATTATAAAACTAAGATTTCTCATTAGCCTTTTCATACATTATTTTCACATATTACTTTTGTATTAATTAATTTTTTGCTTAAAATTGTATAATATTTGGGTCAAATTTAGATAAAGCATAAAAAAGTAAAAGTTAAAAAAGAAAAAAAAAACTTTTCAAATCCAAGTGAGCTTGGATAATAAATAAATAAATAAATAAATGAATAAATAAGTCTTAAAAGATCATCCAAACTGTCCAGAATTTTCAACATTCAGTTTTAAAATATACAATGCTAAACGCATTTCTTAAATAAAATATTGTTTCTGAACATAAAAATTAAGATGTTCTGATACAAAACCCCCTTTTTAAACATTAACAAAATTTTTGACAAACAGATTAAAAAGAAACAGAAGACTGCATTAATTTCCATACACTTAAGCTTTAAGTGCAGTGTTGCATAATCTTACAGGGTAGCAAATTAAAACAATTTCACTTCTAACCATGTGGACAGAGCTGTAGACCAAGTACTGTACACTGATCAGACAAACCAATACCATTTCCAAATTAACCGAACAATATTGATCACAACTATATATCAGAAAAAGGTGACAGCACCATGGGCACCAATGGCTCACCCATTACCACAGGGACCAAAGGGCAGCCAGTCTGGTACGATCCAACAGAAAAGCCAATGCAGATGTGTGCTGAAACAAATCAATGCTAGCCACACAGCACACAGCCCAGCAGGCAAAGAGCTCAATACAACAACTCCAATCTACAGAATCCCCACCCTCAGCACTCAAAAGATCCACTTCCAATGTCCTGGTGAGAGATGCCACAGCATACACAAAAGAGGTCTTGTGGAGCCACGCCCTAAGGGTCGAGAGCCAGATTATAACATTAAAATTTGTAATTATAATGGATGTTTTTCAAAGCAGACATGCAGTATAAGCTTGTAAGATCGACAATTATATACATAAATATAATTTAATTAAATATCATATTTAAAATTTTCATTTATTTTATTACCCAGAAACAATGATGCTTATTCAGTAACACACTCAACCCTGGCCTTTCCGCTCGTCGTGTACTCGGGATAAGGTTCAGGTTAGGACCAGGCGTTCACACCCACTCAGCAGTACATCGTTTAACTCAGGACGAATGCATCTGCATGGCCTCTGTACTTTTAAAGGATGGAAAAAAACACCTTCGACATGCCTATCGCAGGGGAACATTAAGTCTTGCAGTGAGGTGAGTGATGCTGAGAATTAATGTAGCTGTTTGGATGTGTCAGAGGCTCGAGGCAGCAACCTCTCTGGTTAATAAACCGATCATTAAATAGGAGTCCAATAAAAATCATCAGCTCATTAAAATAAGTAAAAGCTGAAAAGAAAGAGAGCATGGATTAAAATTCAAAATGGAAAAACTTCAATTTAATAGGACTCAAAGATGTCAAACTATTTTATGTTATCAAGATATGAAGCTCTGTTAAATTAAAATCTTCTTATTTACCTGCACTATTATGAGTTATCTGTAAAAAAAAAAAAAAAAAAAATTATAATAATAATAATAAAATACATAAAACAGATTGTCTATGAAAGTAGCATTTTAAAGATTTTTTTTATTAATTGGTAAAAATGGTTTTTCTTTTGCCTCAGATTGACACCACTACCCAGCAAAAACCAGTTCTGTCCTGAGCATCTGAAATCATTATTAAAAGTAGGTATTAGTGGTTTGAGTCCACGGACTGTTATGGTTAGTCCGTCTCTGAGGAAATACTGGAACAGGAAGCCAGGAGAGCAGCAAGTCCCACAGCTATCAGCTCACAGTTTAGACAAATTGATCGCTGCAACGGGAAAGCATTGACCTTGCGAGTGCTACGTGGAAACACAACACAAACCTGGAATCCTCATCCTAGAAATGCCAGGATGCCGGATATTAACTGTTTCAGTGCCAAGCTCACACACTCATAAAAGCATCTGCCACCATTCACTGCTCTCTCACTTTCTTTTGCTTGATACCTACACTGCCATGACGACATCTTCATTTAACCAGGGACATTTTTGTAAGCTTCCTGCCCAGGAAACATCCAGAAACAAGTCCTGATAAGGATTTCCTTCCATCATTAGATAATTCAGATTTTTTTTTTCTTCCTCTTCATCCTGTTTGTGGCTTTGACCCGTGAAGGCACAATTGTGTGAGGACATTCCTGATTAGCCCACAGCGGCCGGGTTTTACAGCCTCTCCGTGCAGTCCTGTCTGGAAAGCTGACAGGGCAGATGAACATGTGTTTACATCTGGCAGACTGACATCCACACACACACACACACACACACACACACACACAGATAAGCTGGACAGTAAAACAGTGCAAATGGATCATGTTACATTTCAATGATTTGAAAAAGAAACCGAGTAAGAAAATTTCATGTAAGGAATATTACACTACATGTTGTGCTGTTTTGGGAAAACAATCAACAATGCTGTGGTATGACAAGTTTCTGTTTAAACGCAAGTAGTACATCCTGACACGATAACATAAATTTACCAAGAATAGTAATTATTTAAATAATACTGAAAAAACATTATTATTGTTATATTTGCTGTTGTAAAAGAAGTTCAAAAAGTCCATTGTCCTGAAGATATCTGTAAAGATACAGTGTTACCACTGGAAAAAAAGCCCTGACACTGAAGACTCCTTCTATTATCTGCTGTAGAAGTACCCGTAAATCTGCTGTTAATCAACATTAGCCCTGTGGTATAAGTAGACATACAGTAGTTTCAGCTGCAACCCATCCTGTATCATATTAATGATCAGATCTGGCATTCGTACCAAAACCACTTGGCCACGATGACCCTCACACTCATGCCACCCCTAGTCTCATCTTGCTTGAGCCGGCATGCAGGTATCCGAGTAATTCCTAATAAATTTCCAGGAAAATCAGACCCATTATAGTAACTGAGGAAATGATTAATAATGCAGGTGGGTGGAAGAAGAGGCTGAGTAAGCTTTGTGTAATCATTCCCAACATTGTAATATGGTAATATTTACATTTCCGTGTGAGATGACAGCCCGTGGGTGCTTAGATTTGGGTCACGTGGTCATGGCTGAGAAAGACAGACAGAATGTGTGTGGACATGTTGAAGTGAGTGCGGTTGTGAGTATGTGAGAGTGCGTGTTGCCTCAAACCATATGGCTGACTCTGAGACGTTCTGAATTTCCCCACAGCATTGACTAAATGCAAGAATATGAGCTCTCCTGGCGTAGTGACCCGATTTGTCATCATTCTTTCAACAGCTGCTAGTTCTGGACGCTTAGCATTCAGGCCAGATGCAGTTCGGAGTTACTGAACATGCAGTGTAGATAGATTTATTTAGTGTGTATTTTACAGCTATTAATATGATAGCATTGATCAGGGGCATCATTAAAGATGTTTGGATGTGTGAAGCATTTACTAGGCTGGTCTGAGGGGAGGAGAATTTACTTTTAATCAGCACCTAAAGATCTGTGATAGACTTTTGGAGTAGCAAAAGATGCATAATTAATCAGAAATATCATTATTTCATCAAATTGGCCAAACTGGAGTTGGGCCCCTTAGGTATGTTATGAATTGGAGACACAATGGCACGATTATAATTTAAAAAAAACTAGTGATGCCCCTGGCATTGATTATTATTCAGTTATTACACAGCCTGGCCCAGAAAAAAAAAGAGTCACACATTATTTATTAATTAATATTTAAATTATGTTTTATTAGTTATATTAAATTAATTATATTAATAAATAATTAATATTACATTTGACCGCCATGAACCACTCTTTCACAAACTGAGTCCTAGAATATGGCCATGTGATCAGGGAAGAAAAGAAAAGCCCCATAGATGTGAAAGGTACGTTCAGGTCATCTGACTTAATTTTATTACTACATAATGTTGCTGAGCCTAGACTTGAGCAACTGAATAAACCCCGGATCATAACACTGCCTCCAGAGACTTGTACAGTGGCCATTTTGCATGATGGCTTCATTGCTTCCTGCGCTTCCTTTCTCAAAGCTCTGGAATAGGGTCAGTCTGGCCTCATCAGACCACATAACCTTTTTCCATTGCTCCAAAGTCCAATCTTTATGCTCTGTAGCAAACTGAAGCCTTTTTTCTGATAAGTTTTACTAACAAATATTATTGAAAAAAATATTTTTTATTATGGAAATACAGCTGCTTAGTCCCAATCCTGTGAGTTGTCATCACTTTGCTTGTGTATGGAAATGTATTAAACATAGCTCTGGTTTTGGCCATTTTTTACCATGCAACTTGGAAGCGTTTAAGTGATCTACCAGGATATTTTTCTGATTAAATTCCTCATCACTTTCCTTCCAGGTTTTAATAATTCTTTGGACAGTTCTAACGCAGTTTCAGTCATTTTAAACCATTGTGTTTTCTTTGCTTGATGCAGCACAATAATTAGACTTTTTTTTTTTTTTTTGCTTAATCCAATTTTTTCCCCAAAATGGTTCACATTATCTCTATGTGACATGTGAGGGAATAAAATATTCAGGAAATTATTTAGTTAGTGATGTTAGTTCACTAACCTGGAGTGGATTATTATGTGTGTTTTTATACCACAATAATTTATTAAAAATAATATATTTTTTATTCGTTAAAAGATAACACATCATAAATAATTTGAATCTGTCTAAAGTTATATTTAAGGTTGTGGAACCAAGTTAGTTACATTGTAGCATTAAAAACAGTCAGTCTCTCTTTGGTTCTCTTTCTTGAGGTTTATTAAGCAAAAAATGCAATGTCAGGGTACTGAGCAACCTTGACAAGAAGTGAATTCCGCTGTCCTGAAGATGGTAAGAAATAGTTAAAGGTAACTCTGACAGCTACAAAGTGCTGGAAGACTCCTTCCTTAGATAAATGTTAAATAAACATCCCCTAGTTCACCATAACGATGATCCCAGGTATTGTATTTAAATCTGTTTATACAGAGTGTTCACCATGAATGAGCTGTTTCCGTAGAAACGATAATAAACTTCCTAATAAGCGTTATAAACTTCCTCTTCCTCCAGTTAACAATGTTGCTTGATGTAGCTGACAGGTGTTATCTTTTTTATACCTGCTGTTAGGAACAGCTACAGTGAGATTACATCAGCAGGTATAGGTTTAGTGACCTGGTGACCTCCTGGTGGTGATTCAAGTCCTTCCCCTCAACACGGACACACCCTTTTACTGAAATCTTACCAGGTTATGCCAAGGTGTCGCACACGTGTTTTGTGTGCCCCTGGGACAGTAAACTATCCTTAGGCTAAGGGGTGTAAAGAAGAAGTTTGAAGATTTGGTTTTAACTCCAAGAACAATGGATAGCTTTTGAAATTTGTGGGAAAGTTCCTTTGGGGTAAATTGAAACCTTATAAAAAATAAAATGCTAGTAAATAAGCTATGCAAATGCAAATTGCAAACAATCTAATTAATAGGATTCACAGTAAAAACACAGTACAAGTGTGTGATTCAGGTTTTAGTCTGATGTCCTGCTTTCACTCCTGCTTCTTCAGGCCTGGTGCCATGTGCACTGTTACTGCTGCTTGCCTGCCTTTATAAGGAACTTCCTTCTAAATCTGTGTGTGTGTGTGTGTGTGTGTGTGTGTGTGTGTGTGTGTGACATCACATCACCCATGGAGTGTGTGCATGTGTGTGTGCGCGTGTGTGTGTGTTTTTGTCTGTGTGTGTGTGTGTGTGTGTGAGGCGTGAGCTTGGCAAGAAAGAACGAGGGAGGGTTGTAGCAGGAGAGGAAAGTTCACGGCTGGGTTTCTTTCAACACTAGGCAATCTGTGCTTGCATCAATCTTTTCTCTCTTCATTTTTTATTAGTTTATAAAGTAATCCAAGGAGAAAAGCAAAAATGTTCAAAATGTGAAGGTTTTTAAAAAAAAAAAGAATTGAAAGAGTTAGAAAGTAAAGAGCACAGATGAAACACATGCATATCTGCAGAACAAAAATTCATGACCTGTGTTTTACACCATGTTTCATAAACGCAAACACGCGCATACACTTTCACGCCGTTTCACCTCACACTCTCCTGCTCTACAAACACACAGCCAAAGAGCGACAGGCTCTCGGTTCTCCTGCTGGCCTCGACTGGCTAGAGGGAATGTGAAAAATGCACATGAAATTATAAAAGGGGATTAGCTGAAAAGCCTTCCCCGTCCCCCAGCCAAATATCTTACGATAAGCCTGTTCGGTTTTAGGGGCCAAGGCCAGGCGTGGGGATTTGTAACAGTGTAGCACAAGTACATTTTGTTCCCGCTGTCTTTCCTCTTCACGGTCCATGTTTGCTTAAGCCCTTATGCTGTTTTTCATGTGGGACATTGTGCATGTCCTGCTTTATTTGGTTTTGCTAGACTCTGTGGTTTTGCTAGAATCATCAGCTCTCGTGCAAACCTGTTTCCAACAGTCTGCTTATGAGGAAATCATTGATAAACTGTTTGGTTTTACATAACAGAAAAACTCTTAAATCTGTGCACCTTTTGTTGCAGCACTGAGTAAACACAATTTCACACACGTCAAGATGTTTTTCCCATTATTGGCTTTTTAATCTCATTCTTATGCTTTGATTGAATCATTTGCCACAGAAAGATATTACTGTACAGTACGTTCAACATTCTGAATCTGACTTACCGACCAAAAGCCACACTCAGGTTACACGCCTACGTGCTGATGAAAAAGCAACCAGATGATATGGGACAGCATAAAACAAACACCCCACTGCTGATAGTGTGTCTTTGTGTGTTTGCTGAATGCACACGCTTATCAGACCTGGAGCCATCTCCACATCTCCCTCCCACTCCCACTGTTCCTGCCGTCTTCAAACAGGTAGTTTTATTTTTTCCTGTTTGCCTTTTTAATCCACTTCCAACTCATGTTCTGGAACATCGTTCTCTAAAAGGCGTTTAGACGTCATCTGGAACCTCATTCTATAGACAGATATCATCTCTCTCTCTTTTTACTCCACAAGAAAACCAGGATATGCGTGTTCAGGTGGTTCTTTTCAAGAACAGAAGATGGTTGTTCTTAGTAAGTGCATCATGGAGCCTCCTAACACAGGCATGTTAAAGCTAAGCTAATAAAAAGGATAGAACATTTTAATTATGAGGGTGCCTTGCACTTTTGACTTAAACCTGTCAAAGTTATTTTTAGCATCCTGCACATTAGAATAAGCACCACGGACTAGCTTTAGGATCTACAGTCGCCTTACTTGAAGCTAGAAAGAAAACAGGATTTCTCCAAATGTTTGGGGTTTAGTTGTTAGCATAAAACTTTGTTTCTAAAGGCAAATTCTTACTTGTAAATGATGCAAGGCTTGGCACATCCACATAACAAACAAGCACGAATCAATAATGAGATCAACACCAAAACTGATCAACACAATCATCATTAATGACTCCATAAACACTACATAGATTATTATAACTATCAGAATGAATACCAATTTAGTGATAGAGAAAAAGCAAAGAGGTCACCACTTACTCTACATTTCCAAAAGTATGTGGACACTTGACTGATACCTTCTAGCTATATACTTGTTGAACATCTTGTTATACAGGATGGGCCATTTATATGGATACACCTTAATAAAATGGGAATGGTTGGTGATATTAACTTCCTGTTTGTGGCA
>JAQMYJ010000016.1:3043807-3055817 GCA_030014305.1 Clarias laeviceps | reverse complement strand
AAACAGGAAGTTAATATCACCAACCATTCCCATTTTATTAAGGTGTATCCATATAAATGGCCCACCCTGTAGATTTAACCTCAGCTCTTCTGGGAACGCTGTTGGAATTCATGTCAATTCAGCTGCAGGTGTATTATTGAGGTCAGCGACTAATGTCAGGTGAGAAGGCTTGTTGTGAAATTGCTCCAGTTCATCTCAAAAAATGGGATTAAGAGAGATTGAGGTCAGAGTCCTGTGTAGCGATTTCTGTTCACGGGAACTTTTGAGCATGACAATGATCCTGTGCATAAATCCAACTCCATGTGTTAAAGCTGGAGTGGAAGGACTGCAGTGTCCTGCCCAGATCCCTAAACTCAACCTCATCCTCACCTCATCAGAGCCTTCTCACTTGATATTCAATGAACTCCTACAGTTTGAATATAGTGGAAAGCCTTCCAAGAAGACTGGGGCGCATAACAACTAAACCTGGAAGAACTGTTTATTACACACATGCACCGGAGTGCATAAACATCTTTTACTCTTCAGTGTGCATCGATGCAGCCTTCTGTGATGTACTGTAGCTTTAAAAGGCATCAGTGGGCGGAGTCAGCGCGTCCCCGCACGGAGAGCGCTTTAAAAGCAGCGCACAGAGGAAGCGTTGTACTGAACCCTTGTGTAAGTGTCGTAACAGGGCTGTGAATGCCTGCGCTTGTTTCTCGCGTACCAGCGCTAACTCACTCACACACACCAAGAGGATCCTTACCAGCAGTATGCATTAACTCCGTGTACAATGTAATGGTGGATTAGTGACTAACACACACAGCGTAGCTTTTCCGGAGCTGAAGGTAAGTTTAAAGCGCATCTCTCTCCTCGTACTTCTCTCTCTCTCTCTCTCATGTCTCTCTGCTCTCATTCCTGGTGTGATGGCGCTTTTTCTCTATTGTAAGGGTGCTTATCAGATTGTCTGAGTGTGCACCTTTGGAGGACTGGTGTGTGTCCATTTCTGTAAAGAAAACCAGACATATTGTCCTAGAACAAGGTCTACAAGAACTAGGCTTATAGATTATGATCTATCTATCTATAGACTAGCATGATGGATAGATACATAGATCGAGAGCGACCTTAATATCATGTCTATCTCTCTATTAATGTTAGAGTAATGTTAGAATGAGATAACAAAGCCAGAAGTTAATAAAATTTATTTGTTTGTTTATGTAAAGATCAATGGGTTGGACAGTGCGTCACGATGTGTAACAATGTAACAACTTAACGATTTAAGATACCTATTATATGTAACGCAATGTACCGTTTAATAAGCTTTTTACGCAATTGCACACGTTTCCCACGTGCATGTGTTCATGCGTTATCATGCCATGTTGCACACGCCTTTATATATTTATATATTTATATATTTATACATTTACACATTATATATAGAGATAGATAGATAGATAGATAGATAGATAGATATTATGTATGTAGGTATGTATGTAGTGTGTGTGTGTATAATGATGCGTATTGCAACTGGAGGAACTCTTCTATTTCAATTTCTACTTCACTGTGCTGTAATCTAATAATGTAATAAAACAATCATTTGGATTAGGTGAACATAAAGCAGTTTAAATCTTCTCACAGTTACTGTCCATTGAATCCAAATTTACCTCACACATCAAAGCGTAGCTACTGTATCAGAGCATAAAACAGTTCCCTTATACTGTAAATAGCTTTAAATCTGATAACGAGTTTAAATCAGAGGTTTGCACGATGACGCAGGGATTATAACTAAAAGCAGGGTTATGCAATCCAGATCTTACAGATGGAACAAGGAATAAATGAATTATCACACCAAGAATGCACGTCTTATTTCAGGCTTGGTTCCGAATGTACAGATAGACGTGAAGAAAATGTACAACCTGTTAGATTTAACGTTAGTTTAAAACATCATTTGACCAATTACAGTTTCACTTCCTATTTAGATGTAGCTGGACATTTTAACATCATCGCAAACAGTTTATAGTTTTTGTTTCTGCATTTTGCATCCCAAAGCCTTTAGACTGTTTCTTTACATTTCCTTTGTAACTTCATTGTCTCATAATAATACAAGCCAGAAATGTCCGTAGTTACCACGGCCGGCCTGGGCCGCCTTGCACCTGTTGCAAGAGGAAGCTTTCGTCCCATGGAGGTTCATTATCATGGATCAGGTTGCACTATGAGGAGCAATTGTGTACACACTAAGTGGCATGCAAGATGCAGAGGGACGTGTATGTGTGTGTGTGTGGGTGTTTTGTTTGTTTGTTTGTTTGACTTTTTAATAAAAATATTAACTCTTAAATATTATCTAAGTAATTTACACTCATGATTGGATTTAGCTGAATGTTCTGTCGTTCAGAAGCAGGACATGTATTGTGTTCAGATGTGAGGCAGTACATCACAGGGCAAGCTGTTATAGGAAAATAATCCATGCTGTGGTGATGTTACATTATAACTGCATGGCTCATGGTTTTATTAATTTAATACCTCAGAGAGCTTCTGATTTTATTAATTAATTACTATTTTTACCACATTAAAGTAACTTTTTTTTTTTTATCCATTTAAAGTTACATACAGTGTAAAGTTAGTTTCTCTTCTCACCTACATTTAATTAACTATAAACTGGTTTTCCCTCACCAGCCTCTTGAACACACACACACACAAACACACACAGCTTATGTAAAGGCTTGTCAGAAAACATAGAAAAGTGCTGAAACTGGAGACTCCTTCCCTAAAGTCCAAATCATCATTTCTTATCATTATTGTGACATTTATTACCAGCAGTAGTAAGACAGAAAACAGCACACCTTTGGTAACTAGCTTGTTTATTTAATAGCATTTAAATACATACAGTACATGATGCCATTGTGAACAAGCTGTTACCATAGAAACCATAATGCATTAGAACGAGAGATAATATTCAAATATTCATTAGCGCTGTTGGGAAACTTGAAACGGATCACATTTGAACACTGATGCAAGAGCACCAAGGTTAACTTTTCCTCGTTCATGTGATGTTCATACTTCACAAATGTGTGAGATTAGATTGATTGCCTCTTAGCTTGTTCTCAATACTTTTACAAAAACACCACAACCACGGTTGTCTTAAAGCAACCTTGAAACACCTTGTTTCAACAGTATTTATATGACTTGTTTTGAAGTCATAAGTCTTTTACTGGTCATTCTTCATCACTTAATGGTAGACTTTTTTTATTTTTACATAATGACACCTCCTAGATGTTGTCCATAAGCGGGCCTAAGCAGAGACAATTCATTAAGCGAACCTGGTATTTTGAAATGAATCCTCTCAAGTTTTAACCTGCTGTGTTTAATGGAAGGTTTTCAATCTAAATACTTAGAACCTGAAATCATGCAGCACTGGTTTAAAGAAAAATATTAGCATTAGGTTTTATCCAGCGCTGTATAGTGTAAATATTCTTGATAATGAAGCTGTGCTGAATTTCACATAAAAAAATAACTGACTTTCAGAGACTCCTAGACATGACAGCTATCAGAGCGATTGTTCACACGTTTCTTTGGCGCACAAGCCCAGTAAAAGTGAGCGTTTGTCATACCACAGCTGGTGGAGCTGAGGGACATTGCTCAGTCTTTGTTTTCTGAAAGACCTCAAGCAGGTTCAGTGCACAAGGCAATGCCAGAGCCTCAAATATTCTAAGGGAAGACTATGTGTTATGAAAAAAGACAAAGAAAAGAGGAAAATGGGATTTGGTGTCCTCATCTATGGCGTGTTGTTGACCTGTTAATAAATCAGAGAGATCAAGTTACACTTTTCTTGCCTTAGATGTAGAAGCAGATTTTTTTTTAAATAAGGGTTTGATAGAATCCATTACAATTCACAAAAGATCTCAAATAACAGGAACTGAAAAGGATACATAACCTGGTCCTTTCAGTCTATATGCTTTTATATCAAAGTTTAATTCTCCTACTTGGCCTGCTAAATATTCATCTGTAAAATGAGTCACGTTTTTTTCTGGCTGTGTTTTCAGGTACAGCACAGCAGTGTGACTGTTCACGGCCTTACTGAATGTTTCCTGGCTTGAATGCGACTCGATTGCAGCTGGAGCATGTCCATAGTAGGCTTGACGTCCCAGGAGATTTATTTACCCTCGCAAAACCTCTTCCTGCATAGCAGTCAATGCCATAGCATGTCCAGAGCCAAGCCCTCCTGGAAATTCGACCATGATCTTGACAAGTGAGTCTTACGATGGGCAGTTGATGTGTTATTGTGAGGTGAACCTTGAAGATGGAGGAGTTTTGTTAGGCACTGAATTTTTTCTGATATCCTTAGCACTGGTTCAATGAAACATATAGCTCTGTGCAAAAAAACTAAATCGTTCTTCTGCTTTTTACTTTTCAGCTTCTACTTCAGTGTCGATACTGTAAATTGCAATGTCCAATCCAGGCAACAAGTGCCATCGTTCTTAGCAGGAGACAGTAAGAGAAATTTTCCTACCTCTGCAAATCAAGTAGTTTATAAATAATCTGATGCTTTGCATGTCTTTACTGATGTTTTTCTTCTTTTTGCAGAACACAGAGTCCAATCCTATTCCCTGAACAATCCCGGAACGCAACCATTGCCGCCTAAAACGTCCAGACCGACACAGCTCAGCATCTCCTCGAAATTTGCTCCCCATACCCCTAGCGCTGTTAAAGATGACCAGGTGGTCCCAGGCTTGCAGCGTCTCTCTATGTCCGACAATGTCTCCATTCCTGGGACGCCTAGCCGGGTAACAAAACCTCTTCCCCCAATCCCTTGCTCTGTGGACTTATCTCCTGACCAGACTGTGGACAATGAGGTTGAGTTCTTTACCGGAGATGATAGTTGTTGTTTGGTTTCTGATCCTTGTCCGAAATCTTCCCATTTCCGGTATGGCATGCACAGTCGACGGAGTCTTAGGGACTACGGGCAAATCAATTATGCCTATTTTGAAGGGCCAGTACCCCATCAAAGGAAGCAACAGCAGCAGTCAAAAAAAGAGCATGAACATGAGTCCCGGGAAAGTCTTCTTCCCGAGCAAAGTGAACCGGAACAACATGAACACCATCAACATAAAGCAACATGCCAGCGGCAGCAGGAGCGTGCCCAGCGTAAGCTCCGACGCTCCCATTCAGGACCCGCAGGCTCCTATAACAAACCCTCCGCCCTTCGGCTGTCCTGTCATCACCGCAAGACCCAAGACCTGGACAAACCCGAGGTCCCACCTCGAGTCCCTATCCCTCCACGACCCTTCAAGACTGGCGACTACCGCCGCTGGTCAGCAGAGGTCACCGCTGGGACATGCAGCGATGATGACCGACCTCCCAAAGTACCTCCTAGAGAACCTCTGTCTAGCAGTGTACCCCGTGCACCAAGCCCCAAGAGCCTCCCTATTTACCTCAATGGAATCATGCCGCCCACCCAAAGCTTCGCCCCAGACCCCAAATACGTGAGCCGAGGTCTGCAGAGGCAGAACAGCGAGGGCTCCCCTTGCATTATACCCATCGTGGAAAACGGCAGGAAGGTCAGCAATACACATTACTTCCTGCTCCCGCAGCGGCCCACGTATCTAGACAAGCACGAGAAGTACTTTGTGGACAGTCGAAAAACTGAGGCATCGGGCTCGAGTCTGGACTGGTCATGTGACGGCAAGAAGAAAACATACTCGGATCTTGTATAAGTTTATAGGACACGGACAATGCCTTATTGTCTGAGGACCAAGAGGACATTTCTGCTGTTTTTAAGCAGTCATTATAGATTTACTCTAGTTTTTTGAAAAAAAAAAGTAGGTAAGTTCCATACAACAGGCAGTTACTTATTTTATTGTTGGTTGTTGTTGTTCACAAAATGGAGACACAACTTTGGTAAAAGTGCTGCTGAGAAGGCCTTGGTCACTTGATAATATCCAAGAATGATTATCTTTTATAAATGTAGTAGCTCATTGTTCATTATGTGAAACCCAAGTGTTTAAAATGCAGATTATGGTGCAGCCAATGGGTATGAGCTGGTCTGGTACCTCATTTTAGTCAGTGTTTTTTTTTTTTCCTTTCTTTTTTTCCTTTCTTTCTTTTCTTTTTTTAATTGTTATTTTATGGACTATGTTGCTAGTAGTCAGGTATTGCTTTGAAGATTGCTGCTTCTGTGGCCGGCGGAGAGCGTCGTAGGTGAAACTGTGCTAAGTCAGTAGAGCATCTGTTCATCAGTGTGTGTTGAACTTGAAATATGAAGTACACCAAGGCTGAGATATTTTGCAGCCGTATTGAAGGATATTCCATATGAAACCCGACTGTTCCATTGTGAATAAATAGGCATGAAGTTGAAATGTATGCTGTTTAGCCGTCTGGATTACTAGTGCTCTTAGCTGTTGTATGGAAACTGTGTGTGTGTGTGTGTGTGTGTGTATGTGAGAGAGAGAGAGACAGTACATACAAATGGCCCAACTTTGTGGCACATCTTTGTCAATTTTGATTGTAAAAATACTGCAATGTGCATGTTACATAGGAATGGCTTAAATGTAGCATTTGTGTTCATTTGTGTGCATGAATTAGCAATTTCGCACCGCTTCGCGTTCAGGAAGTGTGCCCGCAACACACAAGCTGATTAAATGCAGTTGCTGCAGGTTTCTTTGATAGATTATGCAACAAAATTAGATCTGATGGTTCCTTATAAATCCAGGCTGACAGTGATAACACACAACCCTGGCTCGTATAAACAGGAGCTCCTCCCTCATGTTCCTGTTTTCAATCACAAAACTACCTCGAATGTGACTTTTGAAACTTTGGGGGCAATCAAAAATCAGTGTTTGATCTGTTCCTCATTACAAAGTGTTTTTTTTTGTTTTTGTTTTTTTTTTAAAGAAAAATGCTAATCTAATCTGTGATCTTCCCCCTATTAATCCAGGTGTAAAATTGGCTTCATGAATTTTATCTGAGTTTTTCCTGAAGCTCAGACCTGCAAAATAAATAAATAAAATAAAAAGTGTCTTGCTGTTCAGCCATAGTTTTTGAATAGCTGCAAACAAGCTGTGAGTCAGAGTTGTGAATAGACTTGTCCTACCTCCCATAATGGCAATGGCAAAAAAATCTCTTTATTAATATCTCAAAACAATAATGAATTATGCATGGACCCAGTTAACAAAGCTCAACTAGAATACTAGCGACACCCAGAATACTTTTAGCTCTCAAAATATTTTCCTTCAATTTTTGGATAAACGGTGACCACTCACGAACCTCGTTTCCGATTAGAAACCTTTTCCAAAAGCCGTATTTTTGAACACAGCTCCATCTGTGTCTAGTACAATTGGCCAACTTAAAGAAAACAGTCTTTCCTGTTCCGTGTACATGCATACCTATCAGACGTGATTGCTGTGGGTGTGGGCCTCGGAGACTTTGGCTGCTGGCAGCGGGTAAATGAGATGTTTTATTGTTCTGTATTGTTATATTATGGTTATACACCATTGTGATTACTCAGTAAATGTAGCAGGTGCATCTTATTTACCTTGAAAATAATGATTTGAATAATAACAAAAAGAAAAGAAAAAAAAAAACAAGCTCAGAGGTCAATCATCTGCACAGACACCAGGAACGTGTGTAACTGATGCCACTTTGTTTAAATTTAAAATTTTATTTTTTTGTATTGTCCATGTTGTTATGTGTGCTTTTTTTATTTTACAAAATTCCATCTACCAGAAAATGTTTACATCATACTATTTAATCTCTGACCTGTTTCCTGTGTCTTATCTAAAAGAAATGAAGGCAAGTTCAAGAAGAAATGATTGATGTTCTCTGCTGTCATGTGGAACAAGCGAAAAAATGCACTGAGAGAGAGCAGTATATTGTAACATGTAAAAGTATTTAACACAGTTCTCTTAGCTACTGAATAGCACTGTGTGTAGTATAGCTCCTAAAGAAAAAAAAAACAGAAAATAAACACTTATTTATGAACCGTGTTTGGTCTTAAATCTTGTCTTGTTATACCTCAATCGGGGAAAGATGGCCGGAACACAAAGATATTGCTGTTTTGCCTGTTTTATCGCCCACGCCCTCGTGCTCTGCCTCATTACTACTGGCCTTGTTCCAGGCAGGAGGAAGGTGAACTGCGGTGTCGCCCAGCTGGTGATCTCAAGTCAGCCTTTTGCTTTCTTCTGTATGATTAGGGTCTGATTTCAGATAGGGATGTTAAGGCCACATCAATGTTACAGGACAACCTGTGCCAAAAGTTACAATCTCTCTCTCTCTCTCTCTCTCTCTCTCTCTCTCTCTCTCTCTCTCTCTCTCTCATATTCACACACACACACACACACTTTAACACGCACATATTTAAACACGCACATACTTAAACACGCACACACAGTGCATTAGGTTCATTCCCTGCTTTACTTCCTGTTTGTCACTATAATTTTTTTGCAGGTGAAAAGGGACAGTCTGCTCTGATCTGGCGTCCCATTCAAGGATTTTTTTCCCCCCCTGAATGAGCTGAGTAATCAAACTTTGGAGACTATTACAAATGTTAATTGCTTTATACGGTGTGAGATAAGAACATCTGCTTTATTATATAATGACATTATAATTTTCCAGTGTTGTTTGTTAGTGGAAATAAAAGGCAGTGCTTCATTTTCCAGAACGCTAACGGAAATCGACGAACTAAGGCTGTTACCTTGGCAACCCAATGATCATTATAATTATATTATAATTATATCATAATAATTTAATTCTTTTTAAATGTTACTAATAATTTTATTACAATTATTACTAAAATGATCAGGTCTCTTATTTTCCATAACTTTGAAGTGCAAACGATTATGCTTCAAATCAAGGTTTACTTAAAATATCTATAAATATTTGAAATATAAATTAGTGTGTTTGCTTTCCTGAACCATAAACACACACCGTTAACACACACCGGCAAGGCTTCCATATATAAGCACATAATTCTTTTTAGCGTCATTGACCTACAGTATGCTGTGTTGCTTGCATGTATCTGTGCCGCTTGGGTTTTAATGTATTAATGTTATAGTTGATAAGTGTAACATTGAGACTCAAATTATTTACACTGGAGCCTTTTTTCATAAATTATAAAAAAATTACAAAATTATTGCTCAACAAAAATACCTCACATTTTTTTTCTTTGTTAAATTCAATCCTTTTTATAATCTGGATATCATAAGACTTAAATTATGTCTAGCATCCTCAGATAAGGAAAGAAAAGACAAAGACTTTCAGAAGCCTTCAAAAAAGGCAAAGCTTTAAATGTTGACTCACCGCTGATAGCACTAGTATAAAAAAAGACTACACATTTTTTAGATTATTCATAATGAAGCATCCTGATGAAAGCATAGCGTGATCAGACTGCCTTTGTGAGACACTTATGTCCCTTGTGTTTTATAAGTTTGACATAAGGGAGATTTGCTGTTGTGGTATATGTAACATTGTCCTCAGTGTGAAAGTGTGCTCGGGGACACACACCTCACTATAGCTCTTTATTCTTTTTACAGTACATTAAGCTGAAAAGCTCCAGAGGCACAGTGACCCAAATTCATATCAAGTCTCATTTCAAGCATTAGTTAGCAAGCGCTTTGCTGGTGGTATACCCTCAGTTTATTACTGGTCAATAATTGAACCAATTATTCAACCATGAACCGGGTCTTCACTCTGAAACTTATTGTATATGACTGAAAGATGCCCAAAGGCAAGACCATTAATATTGTAATGTAGGGATGTAATGTAACTTAGTACAGTATGATGGATTAGAAATGCTTTAAGGTTATTTCTACAAAATTCACTGACCTCAATATGTGACTGAGTTGTAGATAAACTTACAAACAGGAAATTCAATTAAATGAAAAAAAAAAAAAATACACTGGTTTGGTTTGATTCGGCCTGAAATGTTATCATGAGACATCAGGATAATTCAATCCAAAGTCCTTCGGACTGATCATCTTTATACTATAATGATGGGTATGATTTCTTTCTGGATGACCCAGCCCCCTTTCATGGGGCACAAGAACCTGCTATAATGTTTCAATAACATACTAAAAAATGATGTGAATTAAATAAATGTAAATCAAATGCTATTTCTTTTTTGCCCGCAGAATTTCATCATTCTCCAATTACATGATCAAAACACCATCTGAGAGAATTTTTTTGACGGAATGATATTTAATACTCCTGACTTGTACAGTAAATAATATCTATGATAGGGAGAAGTAAAGATTTTCCAATTTACTCCTTTGTCACATGTCAATAACATGTGTGACTCCCCTGTGACACATTACACTTACAGTAATAGCATGCAATCAACTGCCAGGAAACATAAACAGTGCAGATTATCAGATTATCAGTAGATTTCAGTGTGTTCTCTATTTGCCTATGGAATATCAAGCAATCACCAGGCAAGTGGTTCAGTTTGGATGTTTATTATTGTAAGATCAAAACAGGCTAGATAGATCTAAAGATTGGGTGAAAAGTAATTAGGAATTAAAAATTGGTAAAGTCCATATAATAAATTTTAATAAAATAAAATTAATAAAACTTATTAAAACAGATTTGGTGGCCTTGCACATTCAGGTCCTGGGTTCGATTCCCACCTCGGGTCTGTGTGCATGGAGTTTGCATGTTCTGTAAGTGCTTGGTGGATTTCCTCCGGGTAGTCCGGTTTACTCCAAAGTCATGCAGATTAGGCTGACTGGCGTTCCCAAATTGCCCGTAGTTTGTGAATAGGCATGTGAGTGTGTATATGTGTGTGTAAGAGCAAAATGGGGTGGTGCTGCAGTGATACTACAAGTACTATAGCCATTAAATATTGCCTAGTTAATTTTCACCCACCCTGTACATATGAGAAGTATTTTATATAACACACAGATCTGAGGGCAAAGTCTAACATACAGTGTGTACATATGAATGTGATACTAAAGTATGTCATAAAATTATTTGCGTTTTAGTAGGAGTACATTCACTAGCCTGTACTTCCCCCTAGTGGACCAAAAAAGTTGAATCAACAAAGTTGTGGCTTGATAAATGAGGCTGTTTGTTTTGACCAATTTCACCACATCACCAGCGTTTAATTCATTAAATGACACATAAACTGATTGTTGCAAAACACTGATACTGGAGACTTCTTCCATAAATGTTACATGAATCCATAAATGTTACATGAATAGAAAACTTTACCACCTCAACTAGTGTGCACTTATTAAATAACACTATAATATTTCAAATAATAAAGTATCAGAACAAATATATTAACAAATATATTAACTGCTGCACCACTTTCAGAGGTGATGTTACAGAGAATTAATCAACTCTTTCCAACCAATCATAATGAATATTATATGACAAGAAAATAATATTATTAAAACCTTTACCACATATCAGTTATAATCTGTATATCAGTCTATAATCTGGCAGCACTGCAAATCAAATATTGTGTGCATCTGGATATTGAATTAGTCGCTGATTAAGACATGCAAATAACCTGTGCAAGGATGTAATTAGAGCTGCAGGGTTTTTTTTAGGGTCTTACTTGGCTGTTGCTTCAAGACCTTCTCAAACCTTCTGAGATGGCCAGAAAACCTCACATAGAGCAGCACTAGAAGCTAGTTCCTGTTCTTGAAATCCATCCATACAGCTTCAAGTACATGGTGAAACAGCACATAAATAGTAGTACATGTGTGGAGACTAATGTAATGTAATAATTTACTGTTGAACCCACAAATCTATAACAGTGGCCCTAATCATGCCACATAACAAGCTGTAATCTTTCATTTAGAGAAAATGACAATTGTCTTTGTTCTGCAGTTCTTGAACTTCTGGTGTTAGGTACGGATTCACTTGTGGTAACGGGTCTGCACCTAGGAGAAGTCAAACCAAAAGAAGTTTGTCTCATTGTCTATACAGCTTTTTTACAGAGTCACTGGAGCCATATATATCAGTGGCAGCTACTGGTCTGTCAAATAGGGGAAGCTCATTTTCGGCCTACATCATAAAATTGTCTATTTATTTAAAA
>JAQMYJ010000016.1:3001373-3029916 GCA_030014305.1 Clarias laeviceps | reverse complement strand
AAACGGCCAATTTTATATATGTCACATATATGTCTATATAGGTACATATATGCACGCATATATGTACGCATATATGTGCATGCATATATGTACGCATATATGTGCATATATGTACATATAATATAGGAAAACGGCCAATTTTATATATGTCACATATATTAAAAACCTATATCAAAACCTATATTAAAACATATATGTTTATATAGGTTTTTTCCGTGTGGGATAATATACTATAAAAACTGAAACTTGCCAGATAAGTTAAATCATGTTGAGTAGAAGGGAAGTTATGAGCAGTTATGTGTCAGAAGCTGATCAGCCTAATTTTAGCTTTAACCTTTTAACTATTCCTACAAACACTTTATCCATCAACGACGGGTGCTAACGCTAATTTACTATATTTGCATCCCACGCCTACAAATATGTCTCTGTTCACGCTCACCCATATTTTAATCCTGCACACCTGACTCAAATCACTTCCACATTCTTTATACAGTACAGCACTTCATGGACTCTAGTCTTCTATTAAGTCATTACTCAGCACTGTGCTGTCTGAACTCATTAAACTGTTGTTTATAGTGTTTGCTGGTCTGGTTCTTTGATCCAGTTTTAGCCCTGTTTTTCATTCTGGTCTCTGCCTCAAGCCACAGTTTAAGTTCCTCCATGTATTGGGAGCTTACAGAAAAAAAAGGCAGTGGTCTAACTCTTCACCATGATTACAACTCTGCACGGCACCAAGCTGTACTTATCCTTTTTGGTTAACTGAGCAACCAGCTTGAGGCCTTGAGACAGGGCTATATCCGCACTTTCACTACTCCTGCCTTGGTGGGATTCTGTTTATTGGAGAGGAAAAGTGGGGCTCTTCATCCATGCATTGACAAATGGCTTTACCACTCAAAATCACCACCAAATATCACTATCCTATTCTCTCTGTTCTCTCTGCTCTTCAAGGGCTCCACTCAGCACAAATACTCATTAAACTGGACTTACATAAGTTTGCAACCTCGTCCTCATCAGCGAGGGAAATGAAAGGAACACAGCCTTTAGCACCGCCTCTTTCTACAGTACGTCTGTTTTTTTAATGTCTCCTGAATGATGTCTTAGATGTCTTTGTCTGACGTCAGCTCACCCCTACACAATCTTTTCCAACCATATGAAATTGGAATATCTACAAACAAGATGGGTGTTTCTGTTCTGTTCACTTTCTCCTACTGACTTGGTTCATCACACACTAAAGCTGAAGCCTTGTCATGACAGTTACCTATAAAGGACAGATATCCTGACCCTGAACCTATTCAGCTCTCCTTGTGCTTTGTAAGGATGATAACATGGCCCCTGAATAAGGAGATAGCACAGCCAAACCACCGCAGCAGCTACCTGATATTGTGGAAGATCTTACCATCTTCTTAAAACCAAATGCCAGATATGCCCAGGATGATCACCAATACCTATCTGTGAATTTCATCAAGCACTCCGTGTGTTCCAACCAAAGTCTCTCGGACCAGCTCATGCTTTTACCATAACATGATTTCCTCACAAATCTTCCCAAATCAATATGTTACCACATGATTATACTGGTGATTGGCAGAGACTCTAAGTCAGGGGTTTCAAACTGAATCCAGAAAGGGCCATGTGAGTGCAGGTTTTTATTCAAACAAAGCAGAAGCAAAGAACGACTAATTAAACAAAGGTGCATTCTCCTTGGCATCATTTGGTATCATCTCCTTGGTGTCATTGCTTGGAATGAAAGCCTGCACATGGCCCTTTCTGGATACCATGTGACACCCCTGACTTACGTAGAGTCACTGCCAATCACCACCATAATCATGTGATTGTAAATCAAGTATTTACATGTCATTCTGCCAACAGGTCTCTCAATCTCTTTTGAAATCTCAGAGATTCTCATCAGTGTATTTAAATACTTTGGTATCCATGAAGACATAATGACATATTGAATTTGGGCGAGCTTTATGGAGAAGCTGGGGATTAACATCTGGGTATCACTCTCAAATGAATGCTGAGGTGGAGCGGTAGTTTCCTGAAGGTATTCTGCTCTCGACTGAGCTTAATGCATCTCATGAGCAGAGTACAACCAGAATTCCTTGCATCATCTCACAATCCAAATAATCCCAATTCATTTTGTTTCGGCCTATCAGACTCCCTTGTTCCTCTCATACAAGCCAGCAGTAGAGGGTTTTTTACTAAAAATCCCTAAATGCAATTGCATCTGTCTCAGCATTTGTCTAATTCAGACCACTCATCTCAACATATTCTAAATCACTGTTAGATAAAAATAATAATGTGTGAGTGAAATAGACATTTAACAAAAAATATATAATAATAATAATAATAATAATAATAATAATAATAATAATAAAATAAAAAGGTGAGCTATAGGTGAGGGACATGAGGTCAAAGGGCAATAGTGATCTAAAACATAGGTTTAAGAGTTAAATGGTCTGTTAGACACATTTGCTTTGCAAAGAGAAAAAGATCCTTCACCCTAAACTGCTCAACTCTGTTTGGTTAGATACCAGGTCACTTCCACTAAAAGCATCTGCTAAACAAAAAAATCTAAACAAAGAGAATAAAGTGTGTGTGGAAAACAAAAGTGTCTGTCTAAATTAGCTTCAGGAAGCTTTACAGAATCACCAACCAGAGATTTGTTTTGTGCTTTTATCATCCCTATCATTAGGATATGAAGTCGACTGCAGACTTTTAAATTAAAATATATAATTTACATAACAATTAATAAAATATACAGGCTACAATGCTCTCCAGAATTATTGGCACTTCTCATAAAATTAAACAAAACAATTTCTATAATTTTTTTCCTAAGTAAAAACAATCATTCTAAATATATCTACTTAAATTATTTTATAATCACTTATACTTTGAAAGGTAATATACCACAGCACACTTTATTAGGTGCTCTGTATTCTGATTGGTTGGAAAGTTATTTTCTTATTATAGCAGCTCTGTCGGTGTCAATATAGAGATTTTTTTTCCTATTGCTCGATGGGGTTGCGTTCAGGACTCTGCGCGGTCCAGTCAAGTTCTTCCACAACGAACTCATCAAACCATGTCTTTCTAGTCCTTGCTTTGTGCACTAGGGCACAGTCATGTTAAAACAGATAACGGCCTTCCCCAAACTGTGTTGCCACAAAGTTGGAAGCATAGCATTGTCCAAGATGTCTTGGTATACTGAAGCATTAAGATTGTCCTCCATTGGGGATTGCGCTTGAAACACCTGAATTCAATAATTAACAGGTTTGGCCAAATACTTTTGTCCATATAGTGTACCTCTCATATAATGCAAATCTATATCTCAAATTCCTTTTATTTCACTCGTCCACAAAATACATTGTTTCACTGGTAGTGCAAATGAGCTACTGCTGAGACATGCTCCCAGAGAACAGCAGAGACGAGCAGGGGCTCTTTTTATATGAGGTCACAATAGGGTGATAATCTAATGGGCTTGTTTAAATGCAGGGCCAAAAAGAACAACAAAAATGGGTAAGAAAAGCTCTCTCTTTTAGGGGAGCAATTGGAATTTTGAGGTTGAGTACACTGTAGAAGTATTTTGGAGAAATGATTGAGAGGATAAGGAAAAAAGCATTTATTAAAAGAGGATTTAAACTGAAAGGAAGATGAGGGAGATTAAGACCAGAAGGTGGCGGTAATACAACTTAATGGATGCCAACTGCTGTAAAACAAAAATAGTGAGCAAGCAAAAAATGGGAAAAGGGTGAACTTTCAATTTTAAATCACATTTAAAGAAGTCTCCAGTATCAGGGATTTGTAACAGTTTTCCAAAAACGTAAGGAGACAGGGGACTTTGTAGTAGGTGAGAACACAATCCAGCTGGTTTTGTAGACAATACGTGTAACTATAAAGGGTTAGGGTTAGGTTAGGGTTAGGTTATTTTTTTAATAAATATAATTTTTCAGATGTATTATTTATTTATTTATTATAGTTTTGTTATAGGAAAAATGTCCTCACACCACCCCCACCACGATTGATTATTATCCTATAACAGAGCCACATGCTGTGCTTAATTCTTTGCTTGGCCTATGGTGTCTGTATGAGCACCTTTGATTTGCTGTTATATTAAATTCTTTGTACCAGTTTATAAACAGATGAAGGAGATTTGTGGATTTTACTCAACATATAGATGTCAGATGTTTAAAGCAATAAAATGCCAAGCTGCACTGACATCCTAATTTTGTCTATCACTCTATCATTGTTCCGCTCTGCTTTCACATCTGTAATAGCATTTAAGAACCAATTTCTTACACACCTAGCCTCATGCAGTTTAAGTCGTTTTGCCTGAAGAAACCTAGATGGAATCAGTGCACTTGTGTTTATATGCAGAGACGTGGCCTGGAGGTGCACAGAAACAAATCACCAATCACTCTTATCCACTTTAAAAGGCTTTATGCACTTTAAAGGCCTTTTTGAGCCAGCCAGATTGGATGAGCGCTTGCTTTTAAGATGTGCACTTTGAGCTCTATGGCCATCCAGACAGCTCCAGCAGATGATAGTCATACTTCATTAGAGGAAAAGAGCCCTTGGCTGTGTGTGTGAGAGAGAGGACACTTAACTCTTCCCAGGTCACACTCCTAAGAGCAGGACGAGATCATGAGGTCAGGGTACTGTTTATCAGACATTCAAGATCGCTTCATTATTAAATGTGAGAGAGAAGAGAGTTAGAGCTGTGCATGTGTAGTATTGTTAATAACACTGTAGCGTCTTGCGAGGTGATGACACAACAGCTCAAGATAAAGTTGTAGCAGCACTTCAGTGATTCATTTACTGATAAAAGTTTTTTTTTTGACTCATTTTTTTTAAAGGAAAATTGCCATTTAAACCCCTTGCAATGACTTCAAAAGGGGTAATCAGGAGCTCAGCAGGGATTTAATTCAGGTCAGGGGATCTTGATGCCAGTTTAATTTCCATGCAATGCTGGACAGGGCAGGAAAATTGTGTCTAGTGTAGTTTTACCGTCTAGCTACAATCTTAGAACATGTACTGTATATCCTTTGAGAGAGTTCACTTATCACCTATCCATGTAGAACCATTTTAGGAGGCTAAGAACCTTTAATTATCCAATCAACCTATACAAAATATTTAAAGGGTACTATATAGCCAAATGTTAAATGCCTAAATGGCTCTGGGTATTATAAAGAAAACACCACACCACCGTGGAGCATATAAATATTTTTTTCATATGTACATGATGCATCATGTTGGTACTTAAAATGCAAAAGTGTTCTTCTGTTTTCCTTCAACATGATCCTACACAGAACCCGACAACAAAATGTTTTCAAATCAGAAGCGGTTCCAAGTAGAGCTAAATTTTAGAATGTGTAAATGTCTAATGAACCCTTAAAGAACAGTTTTTTTATGAACAGACAGCAAACATCAAGATGTTACATTTTAACCCAGTATTGGATAAAGAGTTGTTAAAAGGATTCTTGCAATCTTTTCAGAAAGTAAGGAACCAATATCTTTACAAAGAACCGTTTTTCTTTTATTATACATTTCTGGATGTGTTTGGTGGTTTAACCTTTGTTTAACAAGAACATATGTTTTTATGTTTGTGTTTTAAGGTTTTCTTAAAGGGTTTTTGAATGGTTCACTAGATAATCAAGGTTTCCTAAAACCCTTTTCTGACTGTATTGTTATAGGGTTCTATAAAGCACAAGGGACTACTGAAGAGCGTAAAAGGTACTAAAATTTGTATGCATGTGCCGATCTGAGAATGTTCCATGGGTGGAATTTGTATATGTACCTTATGTTGCACATATTTGTGGTATATATTTTGTTTCAGTTTTTATGGTCAATATGAACTGATAATATATGGGATTATATAAAAAATAACAAATTGAATTAACAGATAATAAATAGCGGTCATATAAATGAGTTATAAAGAAAGAATTAATGAAACTCTTAATGAATTGATAAGTTTGCGTGCTTGATTTAATGCATGATGGTGTTCATGATGATTTTATATATTTTATATTCACATAACTGATTTTATAAACAATAGGTTAAAAGCAATAGGTTAAAAAAAATCGCTGGTTTATCCTATTATAAAAAGTAGTGTGTTTGTGTGTGTGTGGTGAGTGTGCATTTAATTTTACATAAAGTAAAGAGGAAATCTTGGACTAATTCCTTTTAAATGATTAACTGATCTTATCATTATAGATCTTAGTAAACTGTACAAGTCAAACACATTTGCTATACCATCATCAAGTCTTCCTATATTTCAACATTTCAAAGCTGAATTTATTCTGACAATTTTCAAGTGCTGAAATTGTTCCTGAATTTCATTTCCATGTACACAATATGATCCGAGCTATGACTGCGCTCCCCTTTCGTTGCACAGAATTATAAAGATGTGTATCTCTGACCTGCTAGCTGTCTCTAATGAAAGTGTGAAGCCTAACAAGCAGCAGCTCTCTCCTACTACATGACATCTTACACCCTTTCTCTCTGGCCTCCTGGATAAAATAATTCTACCAAGAAAGCAATAACACATTGACATAATTCTCAGCAGATGTGAGCGTGCCTCGGCAAGTTAACAAGGTCCACAGGGAGGGCCATGAGCTGCCGCTGTAGCTGTGTGAGCTGTTGAGCTCCGGAGGAGATGAGATGGATCATGGATGTTTGGGAACAGTTCTGGAGTTCACCCAGGTACCTGGCACGTAGTCTTAACTGTGATTGTAACCTTAATTTTTACTCGACCTATGGAACCTTTCTTTATTTATCAGATTGTCTATCCTGTGAGCAGAAATTGATTTAATACTCAAGGAAGGAAACATTAGACAAGGAATGTGATGTTTGTAAGTTATTCCATGCTTGTGCTAGTCATAAGGCACCCTGAATGTTCTTATTGTTTAACCATAAACTTTGCAAGGAGCTGCTAATATTTAGTAATTTCTCTAACCTTCTATCGAAAATGTAAATGTAAACATAGACATTTTGTACCTTTATGCTTTACTATAAAAGGTAATTACAGTCCAAATGTTTGCTTTTTCTTTATTTCATTTTTCAAAGATCCACTATTTCTACATTTTCATGTAATATTTTGTATGTAGAAAATGTAAGGGTATCACTCAAGCAAGAGAAAGATAGTTTAGTGCTCGGTACACATGTTTAGTGTTTAAGAGAACACTGAAGCTCATCAGACCATCTCTTGGCCCTCTGAAGGAAAAGGTTTGCAAGTAAAAACCTGGTTAGTACACCAAGAACCCTTAAATATATAAATTATTTTTAAAACTCTAACAGTCAGTTTAACTCAATCTTTAGGTGTTAAGAAAAGCATAATGAACAAAAAGGGGCTCTTTGAGGGTTCTTTAAAGGTTCTTTAAGGGTTCACTGAACATCCCCTAACACTGTCAATTATACAAAGAGGCTTTTCCTATTGATTTGTCTAAGTATAATGTTCTGTCTTTGTGTGTCTTCTATCTTTGTGCGTCTAGTTGGTTTTAAATGGCCTTTCTTTTTTTGGCCTGGCCTTTGTTTTCTCAAATGCAAAACACACATAAATAAATTGTTACTACTGTAATACTGTACTGTAACAGAAATTTGAATAAATAACCATTATCCTTTTATTATTATTATTATTATTATTATTATTATTATTATCCTATTATTATTGTTGTTGTTGTTGTTGTTGTTGTGGTAATGGTGGCTCGTGGTCGGTTCTCTGGATTACTAATACTAAAAAATAAAAATAAAACACATCCTGTCTAAAAAGTGATTGACTTAGTAGCTTTTACATAATGATAGAATCAGTATGTTACTACACTAATTCAGATTTGTTAATGTGCATAATTTTATTTATTCAGTTTAACGAAAATCTACCAAATTATTTTTTTTTCTTCAACGTTCATGTTGTACTTCGCTTTTTTTAAGTGGACACACCCTGCATGTTTGTTTTAATTTTAGATTTTTTTTCCTGAAAATAAATAGAGAATACATTATAACATATGATCATTTCAGAGAGAGAGAGAGAGAGTAGTTCAAAAACAAACATAAAACAAAAGTTTAATAAACCTGTAAAGAAAAGAGAATCATTTCCCTCATCAAAGCCGCACCAGGTTTCTCTCATTTTTTTTCACAGAGAGAGAGAGAGAGACTCCACTCTCCAGCGTCTTCCCCACTGCGTCTTCCCCATCTGCATGTGAAATCGCCATTTCACCCCCCTGCACACTCCCTAATTGTTGTAAAAATTATTTGTGAAATTGCTTTGCACCATGAGTGTTCTCCACAGCTATAGTGCCATGCGCGCTCCTGCAGAGTGGACACGCGCAACCGAGCCTTTCTGCACTTGCGCTCGCTTCAGACATTTCATTTAGTTCTAGTTTAGTATTAATTACAATTAACTGCTTAGTTTTTTACAATGTGTTATTTTCTGTATTGCCATTGTGCGCTAATCCTATCACATGTATAATATAAATATGTCACCTTAAATAAGGCCATAATGTTCAAACACACACACACACGTACACATTTAAATGTGAATTGTAACCACGTTTTGCACGAACTCTTAGATTGCCGAATTAAACCATTTTAATAAGCCACATTTATTAATTTATTTGTGCTAATTAAGACTTGAACACGTTAGCATTGATTTTAGTATCTCTAACATGTAGGTGTGTGTGAACAGAAATTACACCACGTTACGTTTTACCCTCACAGCTTTGTCCACATGGTGTCTTAAATAAAGCGTAATATAAACTGCATGGATCATCACCCCAAATGCATGGGGACTGTTCAGTTAACCGTGGGTCACGTCTTAAATCAGATTGAAATCAAATTATGTTACACCCTATTTTATGGAGAAACATCAATGTCGTCTGCTCAGAACATGGGTTTCTGCTCATCACACATGATACTGGTGTGTGTGTGTGTGTGTGTGTGTGTTAAGTTGATCTAATTCAGGATGCGTGTATGTGTTTACGGTGTGCGGAAAAGACAGACAGATTTTTGTTCAGATGTGTATTGATACTGGGGTTACTCTTGGTAGCTTGTAGTACACTTTCAAGAAGCAAAAAAATTCTGTGTTCAGCTAAAATGTAGATCTGTAGCTTAAAAAGGATTTAGAGTTGACGTAAATGCCTTAATGCTTTAAAGGTAAACCCCATGTACTGCACCTTTCCAGGTAGAGAGGAGAAAATAGGTTTGCATTGAAGTTACCACTGTGTGGTCATTATAGGTGTTTTTTTTTTATTTAAAGGATGTGATTAATGATGTTTGAAGGCTTCTAGAATTTAGACGTCGATTTCATGCTCGATACATAAAACTGCGTAGAATATGTGTTGTGGTTTGGATTGGTGCAAGCTGCTAAATAAACCTCAAAATATTTATTTTTTTCCTTTTATTTGATTATTTTCTTTACAGTGTAGTGTGTAGTGGTATACATTTACTCAGGTGACTGAACTGAAGGGTTGCTGATGGATCAGGATGAGAGCGAGAGAAGCATATAGCATCCAAGAGTGTGTGTGTGTGAGTGTGTGTGTGTGTGTGCGTGTTCTTTCAAATGATTAGAGTGAACGTTTAGCATACATTTCAAATCAGAGATGAACGAAAACTCGGTTTGACATTTCCTGGGTGTTTGGCCTTATAATGGAGGAGGAGGATGGTTGTGAAGCGGACTCGCGTCCTTTTCCTGTTTCTTCTCATTGGTAGTCAGCTTCGAGGCTTCACCTCCTCTTTTCAAACGGAATTAAAAGAAAGGCCGGGGAACCTATCGGTGTGCGCCGGCCCGCTCCCCCTCCTTCCCTCCCATCCCACCTCCCTCCCACCGCCATGCTCCAAAGTTGGGCCACTTCAGCTACTCCAGGGTGGTTAGCAAAACCAGCAGACCTCTGACTGAGTCGAGGCAAACATCTAAACATCATCCACCTTCATTCACTTTTTTCTCTCTCCATAACTACCTTGTGTAAAACACACTCTTTAGTTGATTTTTTTTTATCCAAAGCGCGCCTGAACGCACAAGTGTGTGACTTTTTTGGTCTATTTTCTGAGCGTATTATTTACTTCTGTGTTTCTGTGGAATCTCTTTTTTTCCCTTGCATTGCTTTTTAATACATTGGACTTGCCGTAGTTGTAGTTTCTTCTGGCTAAAGCGAGACTGGACCTATCTCTTTTAACATCACTAGGGACTTTCCAATATTTTTAGAGTAGCTGCAATGGCTACTTTACCAGGAACGGTTCCTCGAATGGTTCGGCCAGCGCCGGGCCAGAATTACCCCCGCACTGGATTTCCCTTGGAAGGTACAATTTTTATAACTATTTTTAAAATAAAAAATGTTCTTTAAAAAGTTTCATAAAACACCAGCTTGTGTGCACTGTATTTCCGAGAGCAGGCATTTTTAATTGAGAACTCTAAAAAGCAAGAGAGCAAAGGAAAACGTGCAATGTCAGAAGTGATCGTTTTGGACAGTATTACAGCATCACTTGGGCTTTGTATCAAAAATGGTAAAAAAAAAAAAATTTGAACCCGAATGAGCTATTTGTGCCACCTTACTCCATACAAGTTCATTGTAGAATGAACTCCTTACACGTTCAAGAGTAGATTTGGTTCAAAATAGTGATGTGATATAATATATACTATAAAACAGTTTTTTTTTCTTTTGGAAAGAGTATGCATTTTATATTACTAAGTATATATACTATTGATCCAGCAGATCAAGCGTACTGCGCAAAACAACATATATTGAAAAGTAACATAAACGTAAAAGTGGTTTAATTCTTTATCAATAAAATAATAGCTGTTTGTTGAAGCTACACAAATACAAACACCACGCACACACGCATAAAAAGTTCCACTTGCGTGCAGAGCTGCAGCACTGGATGTGAATGTGATGAGCCGGGGTTCGTGCTTAAGGGCCGTTTGACGAAAAATGTTCAAACTCACGATTCTCGCGTCTGCACTCGGGCTTCGGGATTTAGTGAAGTAGTCTGCTGCGGCAAATGGAAGTAAAAACACGCAGCCAAGAGACGGCTCAAAGGATCACGCCAATATTTGTACTGCATGACTAGGAATAATCAAGGTGTAAAGTGCACGCGTCTTTTAGAGCCTCTTGAATGCGAAATTCGGTGCTCAAGTGTTCTGCTGCCTCAAATGATGCATGTTACAGGACAAATAGATGGAGTGTGTCTGGCATGTGTCTAGTTTGGAAAGGGGGAGGAGATGAGACAAGGGAAATGACTTTAAATAATTTTCACTCATGTCATAATATATTTTTTATTTATTCGTTTACATGTGCAGTTCCATAACCAGAAAAATAAACATATTGCATCAGACAATCTGTGGTTTTGTAACTTCTTGATAACTTGTCTGAGTTGTGTTTTGTCACGGACCAGTATCCACCCCGCTGGGCCAGGGTCGAGTCAACCAGCTCGGCGGCGTGTTCATCAACGGGAGGCCTTTACCGAACCACATCCGACACAAGATCGTGGAGATGGCGCACCATGGCATCCGGCCCTGCGTCATCTCCAGACAGCTGCGGGTTTCCCACGGCTGCGTCTCCAAAATCCTGTGCCGGTACCAGGAGACGGGTTCGATTCGGCCAGGAGCCATAGGGGGGAGTAAACCCAGGGTAAGTTTAAACAATAAATAGATCAAATAAAATCTTTTTTTGTTTGTTTTTGAAAAACTACTTTTGTCCTGCAATTTGTTACCGACACAGAGTTTACGATCTGCTTTATGCGCCCCCCGCCCCCGTTACTGGCCTGGTGGAACCCTCAAGGTTACACCCATTCAGTGTGTATGTGTATACCTTTAAATCAATAAAAGGGACATTATTTTATCTTTAAATATTTTTTACAACCTTTCCTATAAAAGCTAACTAACGGCGCACAATATGCGCATTCACGTTCCCAGATGAAACACGCATACCATTTTTATGAACACCTTGCATTATTTTTTAACATTTTTTAAATATATAAAGACTGTGACAAGAAACGTTTTTTCTTACCACAGCTATTAATGTGCAAAGATAAGTTATATTCCCTATATTTTTTCTCTTAGATTAATTTTGGAAAAGTAATAATAATAATAATAGTAATAATAATAAGTGTTGCCTACACTTTCAGAATTAGCCACTTTAGCGTTGCTGTTGTTATAAAATCACCATTCGCACAGTGCAGGTGTTGTATATTTAATTAGCTCCAAAGCTGTCGGGGTACTTCAGCGGTCCTTAATTCCTAATGATGCAACTTAAATTGTTTTAAAGGTATGAAGAAAGCAACATGTTGGTTAATGTTTTGTTGTTATTGTTGTTGTTGTTGTTGTTGTTTCTAAGAGTGCTGATAAAAATGTGAAAGTCGGAAAGGTTAGATTTTTGTTAGTCAAATAATGTTTGTTAAATGGAAATTTAAGAAGCGGTAATTAATAACGTATGCATGAATGCATATAAAGATTGTATAACAGGTAAATTATGGAAAATAATTTATTATTATTATTATTATTATTACTATTATTATTGACATAATGATCATCATTGCTTTATATAAGAATAGACAAGACACATTAAATTTTTATTACATGTTTTATTTATGGCACGTTGTTGAAATATGGGAATAAGAGCCTTCCATTTTTCACTTTTTCCACCTCTTTTAATTTATGTATTAATTTGCTTGTTTGCTTATTTACTTACTTACTTACTTACTTAAGTACTTATTTTGCAAAATCGCCACTTGACACTACAGCAGGTGGCAACTCCCGACGTGGAAAAACGAATTGAGGAATACAAGCGTGAAAACCCGGGCATGTTCAGTTGGGAGATCCGCGACAAGCTGCTGAAGGACGGAGTGTGTGACAGAAGCACGGTTCCTTCAGGTGAGGCCTCATCTGGTAAGCACACTTTTCTTCTTACTGACACCTAATGTACATGCGCACACACACACCCATACGCATACACACTAGTATACGCGCAAACTTGCACACACGCCCTTTCACTTCGTATCAATTCAGCTGAATGCGTATATGATTATTAATTTTAGTGTTTAAATAAATAACAGTCGTGGACAATTCCTTTACATGAATGCCGCGCTGTTTTTAGAAGTTTTTTGCTTAATGTTTTATTCTTCACGTTTTCACCTGTAGCGTAGGTCACGAGGATTTATTTCTCACCCTAGGATGTTTTCTGAGTACGCTTTTATTCACGTGTAAAATGTTTTTTTTAATACATTTTATATAATTGTAAATGCATTTGATGTATTTGTAGTTATTTTTATTTTAAGTTCTTCATATATAGCATGTGTATGTTTTATTTTAAATCTTAGTGAGTTCAATTAGCCGGGTTTTGAGAGCACGATTTGGAAAGAAGGATGATGATGATGATTGTGATAAGAAGGATGAAGATGGTGAGAAGAAAACGAAGCACAGTATCGACGGCATTTTGGGAGACAGAGGTGAGTTTTATTATTATTATTATTATTATTATTATTAATGATTGTCGTGAGTCCTCTTACTGTCACGTGCTTCTTTTGGGAGAGTCATGTTATGATAATGAGGATGATGATAAGGATGATTATGAAAATGATGTGGAAGTATGAGTGCACTATTCTGGTCAGGGAGAGCTCGCGCTCCTCGTCGGCACACAGGAAGGTAATAGCTGGGATTAGCCTTGCTGTTAGCCACTCAGTTATTTATGGAAGCCCTGACGGAAGGTATTTAGCGCCGTAAGGTCATTTGTGGAGCTCCTGGTAACCGACAGTCCAGACAGCTGACAACTCACCAACAATCTGTCAGCAGAGCCGTTACTTTCACCCCCGTGCGTCTCTCAATAATAATAATAATAATAATAATAAATTATTATTATTATAATTATTATTATTATTATTGTTGTTATTTTTTGTACAACTTCCCTTAGAGTATATATTGAATCTATATCTTATATAAATATATATTATTTATTGCCTTATTGTCATAGGCATTTTTATTATATCATGTAGTATAACATTTTTATATAAAAATTACACAGCATCTAGTAATTTTACAACAATGATTACAAATTGCTGGTTATTATTATTGATGTTATAATAATAATAATAATAATAATTATTATTATTATTATTATTATTATTATTATTATTAGTAGTAGTAGTAGTAGTAGTAATAACCTCGAACCCAAAGTTGCTTTACAATTTTGAAAACTGGAACAAAGACAATTATATACCTATTGTAAAAATGTATACTATTCATTACTAATAATAAGACAGTAATAGTTTCTTAATATTAATAATTTCAAGTATTTAGTACAACTATAGCATCACTTGCGTCACTACTTGTCGCATTTTCCTGTGAAAGTAATCTCTGTCATGTGTGCGTATGATTGATCAGTTCACATAAGAGCACTTTCAAACAAGATTTTTTGTTATTGTGATTGTATACTTTAGAAATGTGTGAATTTTTAATAAGGAATTGTGCGCACTTTGAACAGTGAGATTGCTGGAAGTTTTTGACTGTCTTGCAGTTTTTATACGGCCAGATAATTAAGTCTTTTGGTAGGATGTGATTCTAGTTAAATCTGTACAATCTGGTGATTTATTTTAAAAAATAATGTTTTGTGCTGATTATTGGTATAAAGTAGTGTGTGTGTGTGTGTGTGTGTGTGTGTGTGTGTGTGTGTGTGTGTGTGTGTGATTATTTTCACTTAAATCTGCTTTAATAGCTTCGTGTCAGGCTTTTCATTTCCTGAAAAGAAACTTAGCACTTAGAATAACGTTAATGCTTATTAGTGTGTCTGTGTGTGTACGTGTGTGTCTGGCGTGTGTGTGTGTGTGCGCGCGCGCGCGTGTGTGTGTGTGTGTGAGAGAGAGAGAGAGCCGGCGGCTTGATTCAGACTAGTCCTGTACAAGGCGCAGTTATTCTTCACACTGCATACGCTCATGTTTAGAGCACAAACCCAGTATTGAAGATTTTTTAAAGCCTGATTAAAAATGAACACTTCATTTATTTTTACTTTCATCTGTAAAACGGCTCACCGCTGATTTGCCTGCAGCGTAAACTCATAAGGTTTTAGTGTATTTTGTGACGTATTTATTTATTTATTATATACTTTTTTTCAATAAGACAAGCGCCTAATTTCAGCTTCACCTGACATTTTCGTTACGCAAACACAACACACCTATTTAGCGCATTTGGAGAGTTTGGCTTCAACTTGGCAATCTTAATTACTCTCTAATGGGTTATGACTCGGCGCGCAGCTCGCTCTGACAGCTCACCTGCTCCTCCTTTTGTCTGTCAGACAAGGAAAGGAATGGACAAAATAATAAATCTAATCATAAGTGAATAAATGCGACGTGTCTGTCTGTCCGCTTATCCGAAATCATCTGCACCAGTCACACCATAAGGACGCGTCAGAGAGCCATGGACACTTCAGCAAACCGGAGGATTACCTGAGGTCCTCAATCTAATCAAACACAGGCCAGGCGGGATTTAGAGCGCGCTGAGGGGATAATAACGCGCGGCCGGGGCGCAGATAGTCCTGCTGGGGCTGTCGGGCATAAGGCTCGCTTTCACTGTGCATATTCAATTAAAGATAGATCCCTGGCACCCGAGGATATTCCGGACACAAAAAGAAAAAGGAGACAAAAGAATGTCTGAATAATCAGATATCACTGTCATGGAGAGAAGGAGAAAATCACCCGGGTCGCGTTTTAAGCATAATAAAGGACAGGCAGCGTCGCCCGAGTTGAATTAACCCGTGCTGTGTAGAATTTACTCTCACTCGGTAGAATTAACACCTTAAATGTAATGTTTGCATTAAATGTTAGTGTCCTGTTGAGATTCATTTAGGGATGCATGGAGGAAAAGATGTAATGAAGAATCAACACTTAAAATGTTCTCCATGCGGGGTATAATATACTTTCCCGGTGTTTAGTTAACACCTCAATTTAAAGCGTCATAGTGCTATTAAACACTGAGGGAATATTGGTAGCGTATAAGAAAACCTTTAAAGTATGCTTGTTGTCATTTTCACCATAAAAGGTCTATGAAGTTTACATTTAAGCTTTCGCCTGATTCTGTAAAGTGAAGTGACTTAATTTAAATGTACATCATACATATCTAGGTTAAAAATACAAAAGAACAAAAGAACAAAAGACACAATTTATTCTAAGAGCAATTAACACAGTTAACTCAACTCTTTAAAAAATCATATATTTTAAACAAAACATTACTACGCATGCGCGCGTCAGCAGGTCCGGCTCCACTCCGCAGGTAAAGACGAATAAAGGTGCTTAGAAAGAGAGGGCAGGGAAATGAGCAACCAAACTTCAAACAAATCCATCTAGAATAACGCACGTTTGTGTGTGTGTGTATGTGTGTGTGTGTTGAGGCGAGATTTAGCGGAAGTATGCCGAAGTTATTTAGCTATTTAATAGCATTTTTCCTCAGGCGCGTGAAGTCACACCATGTGCACTTTTTGCGCAGATGAAATTGAGGGAAACCCAAATGTTAGGCAGAGATAACACCGAGCATCACAGCCTGGATCCTGGCTCTGCATTCACTGTATTAAACTCGGATTAACCTCCCCTTTCACCCTTTCACCCTTTCACTAGTCATCTCATCATGGAATTTACATCGCATGCATTTCTTGAACTGCATATACACAATAATAACAGTAATAATAATAATAATAATAATAATAATAACGGTTATTCTTATTATTATTCTTCTTCTTCTTATTATTATTATTATTATTATTATGTTTTTAATAAGCTTTTCATACTTGCATATGGACGTCTCTCCAGTGCGCATGATATAATGCGCATTTGAACCATTTGAAGTATATCGACTTTCTAATGCTATTTTAACTATTTCACAGCATGGCTTAATAAGTTGAGCAGCACAATAAGAGTACACCCGAACCATTGTTGTTCAACAGGGCGAGAGTGAAACGGTTGCTCTCCGCATTTAACCCGCTTTAAATCCGCTTTAAAAGACTCCTGTAATTCCTGGAACCAATTAAATTTTGCCGAACCAATACCAAGTGACCAGCAGAGTAATTAAGCTTATAGGAAAAAGGACGTGTAATGGAAAAAAGGCTAAATTTCATTAAACAATATTCATTAAACCAGAATTTGCTTGTTAATAAACTGGCAAAGGCTATTATTTGGAATAAAGGTCGTGGTCAGTGTTATACTGTAACCTTCTATTATTGATCATTCCTATTTTAATTTATATTTTTGTTAATTAGGAAATGGTTCTAAAAATTTACAGCAATTTCACTTTAATCATTGTGAGTGTTTTCCGTCTTCTGACGAGTAATTTTTTTTTTTTTTTACATTTTTATATTTTGGGCAGTGTTAAAGTTTAAGATGTTTGTAGTTTTTTTTTTTTTCTCATCAGAAACATTTGTGGTTACCGAGACAAGCGAACTATTTCTCACATCAGTGCAGAAGCACAAAACATTTCTGTGTACAGATTTAATTACATATTCAAATTCCTGCTGTCTCAACTACCTGTCGGACATCGGGATGAGTTATTAGACATGTTTATGTCTGTGAGTGTCGATTAATTCCCTTAGGAGTGCTGAGAGTCTTTGGCGGTGTATTTAGCGGCTTCAGGGTGTGTTAATGGTTCTGGAGGAGCAGTGTGTACAATTGATTTTGACATGCGCAGATTGGGGCTCTGGCTCTACTGTGTGAGATCTGCTAGGGGGGAAAATGAATTTTCATGAGACACATTTGCGGTAGCATTTCGTGAGAGAATAATGTAAAAAAAATGTGATAGAATAAAATATCTATCTATCTAGCTATCTATCTACAATGTCAGTGTGAAAAGCTGCATTATTAGTAGTATTAGTATTATTATTACAACATTATTTAGTGTCAACAGAAATATTGTTACCTACATATGGTCTAAACGTGAAACTAAAAATAATAAGTAAACGTAGTCAGAAAAGTAATTTGGAAAAATACGGAAGAAATCACACCCATGTGACGTGTCTACAAACCACGTGTGACTCTGTGATTATTTTCAGACGACGTTCGTGTGACCTTTGTGCATAAAAACGTCTCTTATTATTTTTAAACGATTTCTGTGAAAGCTTACTCCAGAGGCGATATGAAGCCCAGTAACTTGACATGAAGCCTATACACAGTGTGTTAGTGTGTTAGTGGGCGGATTTGAAGTGCTTATGGCATTTACACACATTAGTGCTCAGCAGCAAGAAGGGTGTTAGGAGGTGTGTTGACTTTATGGCGGGAGAGGGAGAGGGAGAGCGAGACGGAGAGAGAGGTGATCTGTGGCCAGCATGTGGCCATCCTAAACTAATTGAGTATGAAATTAATTATAGGGTGGAAGTGGCTTTAAGACCTTAAAGTTTTCACACATTTTAAAGGTGTAACAGTGGATTAATGGCTTATAGCTATCATTAAAAAATACTTCTGCTCTAACATTTTACTGCCTCTTAAAGAGTGTTAGAAGAGCCACAAAATAAGAAACTTTGAAGAAAAAAATAGTTTATTATCTGACTATTAAAAAAATCATGGTACTGAATAGAATAGTATTGTATTTAGGGTTCTATAATAAAACACTCCTGTTTTAACAAGGGGTCATTTTAAATAAGTCTGATGCCAAGATATTAAAAACACCTTTAAAATATTGTTTTTAGCTAATTTAAACCTAACCTTCAAAATGTTTTACCTAATTTAATAGCTTTCAAAGGTTCCTTAATTTTCCTACAACTTACTGAAAAGTGTAAATAACTAATTAAATACAATTTAAAAATATTTTAGTTGAATCCTATTTTAATCTAAATATTAAATGAAATTAATTTTAGATAGGTCTGGTTTATAGCCTTGAATTTGGGAAATAAACGTTTGGATAAGAGTTTTACATAGAGTTTCTGTCTTGCACTGCTCTGAATAATAAGGACGCTTCTGCTTTTTTCTCAGCATTGTCTGCATTTTATCATTTGCACTCTAGTTTCTTCTTCTTTATTTTACTCTGTGAATAAGATATCGAGAAGAGCTCGAATCATTGAATCATCCTCCGTACTGCTTGAATGGAGAGAAAATTCAATTGTCTTCTCCCCTTTTTAATGAAAAGCATTTTGTTCTGTAATTGAATGCTGCCTCTTTTTGTTCTTGTGTCGGCTCTGAGACCTCTCTGAAGTCTGATAGGCTCCTCTCCACATTGTTCAACAAACTGTTTTGGCAAAAAAGGGGAAAAAGAGAGAGAGAAAGAGAGAGGGAGAAAGAAAGTAAGTAAGAAAGAAGGGAGGAGGGGAATGGAAAAAGGAGCCCTCTGTTACTTTGTGTCTTCAGACTCGATGCACTATTCAGACGACTTGATGAACTCCTTTAAAAAGTTTATTAAGGCGAAGAAGACAATGTGGCCTGAAGCCCGCAGCCCAGCGAGCAGACAGTCTATAAACTAGAGGCCATTGTGGCACAAAGGCAGATGCATGAATACTTCTGAATGGAGGCTTCAAACTGACACGATCGGGCTGGACAGCAACATGTTAAAGAGAAAGTGAAAGAAGGGAGAACGAAAAAGAGAGAAGAGTGCAGTGTGTATCAGTGTTATTTATATTAATCTGCACTTTCACACCAATCCAGACAGTTCATTCTGATAAGGTTTGATAGGTGTGGTGCTGATGGATGCTGGGTTTAGTTGCCCTTTTGGGATTTCTGTTCAGTTATTTTTCAGTTTGTTTTTTTTTCATTTTCAAGGCATGGCTTTACAAGCAAGTTAACACGGTTAAAATGGACCAATGAAAAGTTTAGAAAAACTTTATATCATATATAAACATTTGGGGACAAATTCTAAATTATATTCTTTAGTCTCTGTCGCTCTCTCTCTCTTTCTCTCTCTCCAAAATTCACATTGGTTCACTTTGCAAATCGTGCAGGTAAATTGATGCAAAGGTTGCATCACTGCATTTATAAGATAATAAGCAAATAATTAACATCGATGTTTCTCCTGGTCTGCATGTGATCTGTGTACAGCATCAAGTAAAAATATTGCAACAATTTGTTAGAATTGATCCAAAAGTTAATGCGAACAGTCCTCACTAATTCATGTCTCTCTGTGTCTCTCCATTTTGTCCCTGCCATTCACTTTGTGATTTGTGATCCATCTGTGCAAAAAATGTTTTTGTGATTAAAGTTTTTGTGGTTAGTTGCATGCCTTGATTGGACATTTTAACATCTTCATGCTGTAATATCTTTTAGATAAAAATGTTTTCTTGATCCATCCTCCTGAAACCCACACATAAGTCCTGTGAGATGTGCTGATGTGATGTGGTGGTTTTATCCCTCCCCACCCTGGCAGGTGTCCACATTTGCAACACAATTGTCTCACACAGCAAAACCCCATCACACACACACACACAAAAACGGTTTAGAAAAGGGGATGGGAATGTGTGGAGGGATGACCCAGAGTGAAGGAGATTACGCACAGAGACAGCTATTAGCAGGGATAAAGCTTCTCTAAACAAACAAGTTAAAAGTACCAGATGATGAAAAGATCAATAATGCTCGAGTTAAGGAGCTGGAGCTCTGGTGGCTCTCATCTCGAGTTCCCCAGCTTTCTTCTTGATTGCTGCTTTCTTCTTTAATATTGCAAACTGCTACTCCTGAAGGTGTCTGTATCGCCAATCCAATTTATTTTGGCTCACTCCAGCGTTAAGCGAAAGATCTGTTTATCATGAACTCATGTGATGTAATGAGGGCTTTAAGAACTCTGTGATGGTACAGAAGTGTGTTCCTGTTGGGTCGATATGGCTTGAGGATCACAGGTCATCACTTTCATTAGACAAAAGCTTTTCATGAACAGGAGATAGGAGACTGGGGAAAGGAAAAGACATTTGTCACTTTCAACTAGGTGTTTGTCATGATGAGAGAAAATGACATCTCTAAAAGCCCTTTCTGCTCCAATCCATCTCGGACAGGATGAGGGTCCTCCTGAGCATCGGAAATAAATTCCCAAAGGAGTTTTGACTCCAGGCTTCTGTATTTTGCTCTTAGACTGGAAGCAATTCCGATTAAATTGGACCTTTTAGAGTTTATTTCTTGTCACACACTCGAAACAGCCCTCAGAAAGCAAACAGAAAGAGAAGGGCCTCTTGTTTCAGGGGTTTTGTGTAAAAAACATTACCTGTCGAGTGTTTTGATTGTGCTTTTATTCTGTTTTTGTTGCTTTTTGGAGCAAATATTATTGCTTTCTTCTCAGTTTTAATTACTTTTATTCTCATTAAGCCATGCTTTTTTAAATTCTGGTTCAGTAGTGATGTTGTTTATGTTACTTGACATATCACTCTACTGAAGGATGCCATATAAAGTACCTTATTGTTTCTCGTAAAAAAATCCTGTTACATTATTTGTGGCAGAAACACAAATAACTCCGGAAACAATACACTGTATCATGAACAAATCTTTACTTTCTGTTAAAGTTTTAATTTAAATATAATGAGATTCTCCATTACCAATAAATCTTAGGAGGTAATCTAAGTATTTACATGTAAACCTAGTGTCCTTTATCTGTGGTGTATAACTATGTAACTTTGTACACATATCTGCTCCTTTCATTTTAAAAGCATGTATAATAATTAACGTAAAAAAAAATTTTTTTCTTACTTTTAAATTTTAATTCAGATTTTTATTATTTTCATATTTCTACAATACAATCAATCAAGATAAAATTGTTTAAATTATAATAAACATTTTGCTAATCTCACCAATACATAAGGCATCTATACACATAGACAAATCATAAATATATATATATATATATATATATATATATATAAATAAAAAATTGTCTTGTTTTGTTTTGTCTTACTCACTACTATAGCATACCCAAATCTTCAGTTAAAATGTTTAAAAACATAGTCTAAAATCTCTTTCTGATCAGATCTTTGCTTTACATCTGTACAGTTTGTGAAGTGTTTTTTTTGCTTAAAAATGCATTAAATTAGTTGCATCGAATGTTGGGAAATTCTTTTCAGATTTATGCTGTAATGTGCTTTGGATAAAAGTGTTTTCTCTGATAAATATTATAAACATTCATATATCTAGCACTAAATGCTAAATAAATAATTTATTGCTCACTATTAACCATATAAGATGTTAAAGCAGAATTATTCTATGGAAAGAGTTATAAATTGAAATATGATCCTGGTCCCCTTACCTTGGTGTGGTTATTCAGAGACTGCACCACCTGCTTGATTGGCTCGTATAATGATCCTGTACATGAGTAAAAACTTTTTTGTCATCTCTGATTTTCTCTGCCTGCCTGTTTTGACAGCTGGCACGGATGGGCACATGCAGTGTACCGGATTATTTATGAGCTGCTTGTTTACTGCTAAGGCGCAGTGGAAAAGACAACAGGAATTTCCCCTCTAATTTCATTACAATGGAGAAAAACTGCCCCACATAATGGGCAACACTAATTAAGTTTGGAGCCGTGCGTGTAGTCTGAACACTGATGAATTAGAGTCATTCACATCATGCTCGGCTGCTTTAAATTCACCATTAGCGCATGCTACTTAGGGCCATAACATCGCCCATTTTATGCTTCTGATCCCCTTCACAAGTGGAATCTTCATTATTTTCAATAAAGGTCTGGCCATTCCTTCAGCCACACACCCACTAGGACAATAAATATGTTCTTTGAGTGTTGCAAATCAGACATGTATGAGAGAGTTCTTTTTTACCCCAAGTACAGAAAAACAGCCATGCAGGGCTGCCCAGGAAGTGTTTAAGATGTTTGTTCAAGTCCAGTAATTTCACACAGAACATAGAAGTCAGGCATCATAAACAATTTTGACTTACTTGTGCATCACTAGTCCTTCCCTTCTTTCCAGAAGTGATTTATTAGAAATGTGAAAATTGGATGACTACTGAAAGTATTAACAGATGCTTAAAAAATGCAGGCATTGCAAACTAATAGTTTTGTTAAAAAACACATTAAGAAAACAAACACTAAGAAGTAAATTAAACTCAAATGTTTAATGTTCTTCCTTTGCCATTGTTGTAAGTATTTCTATTTTTCTAGATGCCACTATTACTATATTTGTTTGAATTGGCTTTTTTGTCTTCATCGTCACATACGTAATAATAATTGTAGTTGTAGACAATGTCTTTAAAAACGCAACAAGTCATGAGTCTTATCATAAATCTTGACTGTATTTGTAGTGATAATGAATTAAGCAAATTGCAGATTTTTCTCTTTGTAACAAAAACAACAAAGATTATTTTTCAAATCTTTTGATTAGTTTTTAAGTTTTCTTTTAAATCTTTTATAATATTTTAAACAGTATCATGTCTTAGCCTCAGTTTTAGAAATCAAGTGTGCGCCCAGGTGCCCATGTTGCCTTGGGAAAATGCCATTATGTACATTTTTATGGCATTAAATTCGGTTTTAATACTTGCACTGAAACCTGGGCAACCTTTTTGAATATGCTTTCTCATCTCTGATGCTCTCCTTGATGTCATAGCTGTAAACTTAATATATAGTGTAAGTGTTAAGGTGGCTGACCCCAAAGACAAACACGGCTGGGAGAAACATAGAGTTTATTATCCTATGTGGTACAAGGAACTGTCAGCTTAGAGCAATTAATACTGCATGACTATGATTGCTTTGGGATTTCTCTCTACATGCGTGGTTGTTTCAGAAGAACAAACGTGTTTAAAAACTTAAAAAAGATTTTATGAACGAAACCCAGAAACTTCCACAACTTCCAAAAAGATAGTGGTGGTAGTGGTGGAGGTGGTGGTGGTGGTGGTGGTGGTGTGGAAGGATAATCCCACCCTTCAAACCCTTCACGGTTTATATTCAGGCATGCCTGTCCCCTGGAGCTTGGGCACAGGGAGTCAATATGTCAGCGTTTATCGATACCCCACCAAGCTGCACGGCCTTGTCAGGGCCCTATTCAGGCTCTAGTGGCCCCCTGGTGTGCGGCATCTATGCGGGGCTAAAGGAGCCGAGAGGCCCTGGGCCCGTTCTCCTCCAACCGCTCGGCGTCTTCACACACATGACAGAAACCATAAAAGAGCAGCGCCTCTGCCACTTCTCTTGCCCGCATTCTCTCTCTCTCTCTCTTTAAAACCTCCTCTTTTCTACCTCCTTTAAAGAGAAAAAAAAAGATCTAATTGTTTGTTGTGGGAGCCAAAGATTATAGACCCCCTCTCCTTTTAACTTTTTTTCTTCTCCTTTTTCACTTGGCACTCTTGTCATTTCTAATGGATGAGAAGTTTTCCCAATGTTGTGTGTGAATTTTGTTAATTCGGTAATGCTGATAGATGAGAGTGAGAATGGTTTTGACAACGAGGCTCATTTGATAGTTCAAGGCAGCTGTCCTGAAGACAGAACCAAAAAATAAACGCCTATTCGGACAAGATTATTTTTAATAGCCGAACTGATGTGTTCATGGGATTGTAGCCCTGTCCTAATTCATTTTGTTGATAACTTTTTTTCTGGAAATATTGTATATTTGTTTCTTACAAAATCAGGTTATTTTAATCAGTTTAACTCCAGACTATGAATTTATATTTATTTCTCTCCAGAAAGAGCTGACTTATTTCTATTGTCTCTCACTAAAACCAAGTTTACATTTTAAATGTGGAATTAGAATATATAGATTACTTTTTAAAGAATGTGTCGGAGTAATGTTTTAGGTCAAATATCAAGTCTCAGTGACATTGAAGTCACAGGGGTTAAGGCATGGGGCTACTGATAATAAGGTTGTGAATTGAAATCCCTGCTACTGATCTAAATTCCTGACAAGGATCCCAATTCCTGCCACTGTGCCCAATCATTGCTACTGATCCCAATCACTTCCATTAATACCAGTTGCTGCCATTAATCCAAATTGCTACCATTGATCCCAAATTCCTGTCACTCATCACATTTTCTATCATTGATTCAATCCCTGCCACTAATCTCAATCCTTGCCATTGATCCCAATTCCTGCTACAGATCCCAATTCCTGCTCGTCCCAAATTACTAGCAATCACCCAATCCCTTCAACTGTTCCCAATCCCTGACAGTGATCCCAAACCTTGTCCTTGATCACAGTCCCTGCCCCTAATTCCCACACTGTTATATTTTTGACAAAGACCCCTAACCTGTTTCAGTTATAAGTGTAAAAGTGAATCTTAAATGAGTCCAGTGTGAATGAGAGGAGCGTCCCTAAAACAGGTGCAGCCTACTTCCTTGTTATGGTCATGTTACTACTTATGATCAAGTTTCCATCAATAAGTGCTATGAATTGGTTAGCATTAAAGATACACTATGTGAACACAATTCCATTTCTGTCATCCTTATCCTGTGCAAACCTACAAACTACATTCCTCTAGCAGTATTCGGGAGAAATAATTTAATTTCGAATTGTACTTATGACTTTATGTTTATGTTTCTAATTGTTTAAGGCAGTTTGCATGAAACTACTTGTGAAAAAAATAGTGTGTGAGGAACACATAAGTAGCCCTTTGAGTCAGTGTTTGTAAGCATCTGGGCAACTCAGAGCTGCAGAAAGCTGCTGAATGGATGAATGAACAAACCTCAGTGGGAGTTGTGTTGGGATTAAAAAAGTCAGCCGATACAGAGGTCTCTTGCAGTCAACACACATTTAGACCCAAATCTACTGTAGTGTTTGGCTGAAGGAAACAGTGAGGCTAGTGTTCTTTTTTCTCGCTTATTTTTCATACCACTATATTGCTACAGTACAAATTTGGCTCATTTCTTCCATACACACATTATGTCTTTAGGCTTAACCATGTTTGTCTATTGAATCACTTTAAAAACAGTGAAAAAATCTGGGTGAAATCTTGCTTTAAAAAAAATGCTAATTCTTTCCTTGTCAGATTTTGGATCTCACCACAAATTCCCCTTAAGTCCTCCTCCTCTTTCTCCTTCCATAGGCACACTAGTATCTGAGTTTTATCTGTAAGAGACGTGTGGTTACATACAGGCCGCAAGTCAGAGAGATGCGAGAGGCAGATGGACGCCAGAGATAGCAAATCAGATACGATGTCTTGTTTTGGGAACTGTTTGTGTAATGAGGGTGTTCTTCTGTGACTGACAAAAAGCATGATTGCAACAACAAATCACACAATAGCAGGCACGAAATAAACCCGTAAACCAAATACACTGAGATGGCAAAAGATTAATTTTGTGCTGTTATTTTGGTCCTGTGATTACGGAGGTGGGAGTGTAGTAGTGCTGGTGGTGCTGGTTGTCATTTACACTCAACTGGTGTCATCCCTGCTCCATGTCTCATCCCAGAAAAATAGCGTGTGTGAGGACCTGTTTGTAATTATCCTGGAACTAATACGCTTTTCAAAATGAGCCATTATGAGCTAATGCCTCACTGCGAAAAAACCCTGTCTGTTTTTTTGTCCCACTGTCTTGGGTAGTTTGCGAAGTAGCTACAGCTGATATCGAGGCCATTGGTTACGGTATTAAAATAAGGCTCCATGGAATCTTGCCGTAATGTTGAGCTAATGCTGATTCAAAGGCAGGCGTCTCAGACGAGGCTCGAGCCGCCTCTACCGCCCTCTCACCATGTCATGGAAGCCTTTCATCATCATTTATCCCTGACTAATTCACAGGATTTTGGGTGATGGTGAAGTCTGCACGTCTACCTCCAGTGTCCTATTCAATTGTCTCGTTTTTTTCCCCCCTAAACAGCGATCTTTAACACTTTTTCTTTGAGTTTGGATGCTGTTAAATTGTATTAAACTCAATTCTGCAGCTAGATTTATTTCTCATATCTGATGCAATTCAAGATTAATCTTGATCTTTGCCTGCTCTGTGCAGTGGTGTGTGTGTGTCGGGGGGGGGGTCTCTTACATAAAGTAAGTGACACAAAACATTCATATTTTTTGTTTAACTCAAGGTAAATATTCTTCTTTTGGAAGGATCAGATTTCTCATTGCAGGTAAGTTGAGGAAGAGATATATCATATATCATATATCTGTTGCAGTCTATATGAAATGGTTTTATCCCAGGTAATTTGTTATGCAATTAGACCTGAAAAGGTTACCATTGTAGATTTTTCATCTGCAATGAAAAATACATGAAAATACATGAAAAAACACACACACAGAACCACTGAGAAAAGTTTCGACAATTTCCTGATGGGCATATTTATCCCCTGCACATCCCCTTTTATCTCCTGGAATGTCTTTTTTGGGCTGTCCAACTGTGAGGTTGGAGTTGATCAAGGCTCTATTACATCACATTTAGTTAGGACCGCCACTGAAAAGGTCCCATGAGAGTTGAAGTGAGAGAGAAGGAGTGAGAGAAGAGGAATAAAAAGGCAACAGGGAGGTCAAAGGAGGAGTTTGGAGACAGGTGATGGATATCCCATCTGCCTCATGTCAGGGCTGAACGTGTGCAGGCAACATGAGCTCTGCTATCACACTGGACTAGCTTACCATAATGTTGTTTTAGTCATCATGTTGAGAAGCTCTCAGAAACCAGGATAGTTTTTGTCAAATGATCTTGAAATAGTTATTTATGAATAATGACACTGATGTGGTTTATAAAGACGTAAAAGTCACAAAAATTTGCTGGGATTTTATAATTTAAGGCTAATGAATATCTAGATCTAAGTGGTAAAATCAATTTAAAGAGTGCAGGATGTTCTTTTAGTACTTAAAAAAGGGAAAAACTAGTTTCTACATTCAAATAAAATACTATAAAAAGCAGTAAACAGTAATTAATAAATATCAATAATAAGTGTGACCAGGCTTTGCCATTAATATATACAAATCTTCTCAGGTACAGTGTGCACAGTTTTTGGTCTTATGTAAAAGTGGTCTTTTACATAATATGGTGCTTTTTTTTTTTTGGCCTACAGTTTCCTGTAAGAATATTTATTTTTTTGCTGGAATACTAATGTTTAAAAATTTTACTGACTTGTATGACTTAATAAAGTCATAAAATAAAAGTATATATAATCTAGAGTGTAGTGTAGTGTAGTGTAGTATAGTATAGTGTGGTTTGGTGTAGTTTAGTGTAGTACAGTGAAGTTTAAAGTATAGTATTATGTAGTCTAGTATAATGCAATGTAGTTTTGTTTGTGTATTGTAAAATACTTTAATACAGTAGAATAGTGTAATGTGTAGTGTAGTTCAGTGTAGTGTAGTGTAGTATAGTATAGTGGTGTGTAGTGTAGCAAAGTATAATGCTGTGGTTCTCAGTGTTGGTCCTAGATGACCCCCTGCCCTGCACATTGTAGAGCTCTACTACACCCATGTAGCTGATAAAACACTAAAAGTGTGCAGAGCTGGAGTCTTGTATGGTACAGTACAGTATGCTATATTTATTGATATTTCTTGTAATGTCAAAAAGATTTATGTAAAGCATTAAAACTAAATTAAAGATTAGTCTGTATTGTATAAAATGTATTAATACAGTGTTTGTAGTGTATAGTATACTACTGTATCGGGTATATAGTTTTGCATAATACAGTTTAGTACTGTAAAGGATACACTCACACACACACACACACACACACACACACACACACACACACACACACACACACACACACACACACACACA
>JAQMYJ010000016.1:2982445-3001273 GCA_030014305.1 Clarias laeviceps | reverse complement strand
AATACACTCACACACACACACACACACACACACACACACACACACACACACACACACACACACACACACACACACACCATACATTGATATTTCCCTGAACATAAAAATATTATAATTAAATTTATGCTTGAGTATTGTTTAATACCTAAGATTCAATTCAGTATTTTCCCATAACATTCATTCATTTTAAATGGTTTTGAATCTCAGAATGGATTCAGTTGAAATGATTCATGGATCATTAGCAGTCTAAATGATCCCGCAGGACAATCCTGCTCTTAATTAATGAGAATATTCAATTCAGTAAAACAGTTCTTTGTTTCTGGCACAACTTTATCTCTTTCCACCTCTTACTGCTCCATGAGGAGTTGTTTAGAATCTAAACCTCGCCTGAACATCTGTTTTGCACCTGATTCATGCCAAATTAAATTTTTTGCCTCATGTCAATATTTAGTTAAAGATCACATTAGGCCCTGGAGGAAAACATCATCCTGTCAGTAGCACTGATTCAATGCAACATAATTAGACTTTAATTGCTTGATAAGTGAGCTGGCATTTATCAATATCCCCACAACCTTCAAATAGAATTACAGCACAGTCATTATGTGGGGGATTAATCTGGATGTACCTTATTGTTGTAAAACAGGGAGAAGTGTTTGTGCATTGACCTCATCATCTGCCGGGATTTTACTTTTACTGAAGGTGATAATTAGCTGCCATTTTATCGAGTCTGTAAATAAACAAGGTTCCTCACTAGTCTTCAGATTTATAACTGTAGACAATTTTTTTTTTCTGTAAATCAGATCAAACCTGAAATGTCTCTTATGACATTGTCATAGATTTTACGAATAAACCATTGGAGACTATCAGTGCCTTCTGCCCCGTGATAAAAAAACATCATTCCAATCAGAGGATCTCACTGGGATCGAGATGGGATTCATATCCTGCCCCTCTCTCTCTCTCTGGTGTATCAGTGCTAGTGTCTCTTTCATTACCATAATTCTTTGCTCCTTGCCAGGGACGCGGCTGTTGACCTCCAGTCCTGGGTGTGTGTAAGAACTTCTCACAAAACAGTACATTTATTAATTAGATTGTTTTTAAAATGTTGGATTTTAAAATGTTGGATTGAAATCCAATATGAATTATTTTTTCAATATGAAAAAATGCAGCTGTAGTGCATTTCAGTGTGAACAGAGTTGACCTGGAAATATAAACCAGCTGCATGACACACTCACTGAAACACTTTTCTATTCAAGACATTTAACGTTATAGTATTAATTCAGCAAATGCGAAAAAAGGGATTGACTTAAAAAAAGAAGACATTGTTAATTTTTAGCTACTGTGTCGACTTCCGTATCCAATGCCTTCTTAATATTCTTTAAAAAGTGATCGATATTACAGGGAAGATCTTTAGTCTATTTAATAATCACTGATGCACATCCAGGTCTTAAGAGGAAGAAGGTTTTTGTAATATTTATTGTTTCAAAGCCAACAATTTTAAAATTGTATCAGCATTTCACTATTTTTTTTTTTTTTTATTTGAATCAAATACAGATGAATGTAGTGAGTGAATGAGAGTTGGAGCAAACGCCATTGTGGTGTGGAATCATGTGTCATCAAAGGGTAAAAATACCACAGCAGCACATAACCATCACTCCTTGTTCCACTATCTTACCCCCCACTGCCACCCCATATCCACCGCCCCCACTCCCCCCACACACACACATAAGGCACAGGTGACTTTGGAAGTGATCTATAGCCCACTGCAGTGAGTTCAAGTGTTGTCATGGTGCCTTAGAGGCAAAAAAAGGAAAAATCTCAGTGCCACATCGTCATGAAAACCAACAGAGGTATATTCCCAGATTTATAGATGTCCAAGTTTGTATATTCAAGGATATTTTTGCTGGAGTGCTCTGGAAAAATCAATCTTTATTAAAAGATGGGAAGACGCAAGAATTGATTTAATGAATGCGGACTCATGTCCTGCGGCCACGTGTAATCCGTTAAGAATCATCAAGCCTCGGATCAGGGAGACAAAAAAAAAGACGTTCGGGGAAGACTCCTCAAGTGGCCTGTAATGATAGTCTCCATATAATCCCATAATTCCTTGTTTAATTAAACTCCGGAGCTGGAATTGAAACCCAGCCAGTTTTTTGCTTGCTCTTTTTTTTATTATTAACAGATTTTGTATTTGCCCTCAGTCTTCTTGTGAATTCTGGTGCCTGTCCAAAACATGCTTGCACATGCACACATGGACAGACAGACAACACACACATACACACAGTTGGCACAGTGCTGTAGCCCATAGTCTTCCTGGCAGATGCCTCAGGAACTGGGGAAAACTGGGAGCTGGACTGAGAGAGGAGGAAGCTGCTAAGAAGTGGTCCAGGCTGCTGAAAGCCTTGCAAGACAGACAGACAGACAGACACACACACACACACACACACACACACACACACACAGAGCGTCTCAAAAGGAGATTTTCCATCTTCTCTCATCTCACAGCTGTAGTATTGCGGGGGAAGGTGTTCACATCCTCTCCATCTCACTTTCTCTCTCTCCCTTGTTTCTTATTTTAAATTTGAGTTCTTTTTCGCTTAGCGATGATGCAAGACCACAGAACCTGGAGCAACATTTCTGTTCATGTTCTTCCACTTGTCAGAAAAAGATGCAGTGAAGCTTTTCTGTGGTAAAGTTGCACAAGTCCCCCCAAACCCGCCTGCTGTAAATATGCAACATGAATGCAGTATAATGCAATTTTTCGACTTATCATGTGAGATAAAAAAAAAAAATTGTTTTTGGAGCTCCAAAAAAAGATGCTAAATTTGTACTCTTGTTTGACAGAAGCACAAAAAAGAGGCTAAATGTACAATTTGTTGTAATATGTTTCTCGAACCCTAGCTCCAAACCAAACCATAAAGACTGGGGAATTCAATGGCTCAGAAGTAATAGAGTATCAAACATACTTATTTGAAGTGCTTGCCTCAGAGCGGCTAGCCTCAGGCCGCCGTGGAGAGAATGAGAGAGACGCCGAACGGCAAGGTGTCCTGTGTAGATTACCATAACCCTCCCAGCGCTGTCCCCAGGCCTTCGGAGCTCAGTGGCAGGATTATGCTTCTGAAGACTCCACACATGAATAAAACCCATACGAAGTGCAGCCTGGGCTCCGTGTGAAGATAACACAACATTAATACTGCTGTGATTGCACTCCCTCGGCTTTACACCCATTTTCTTTTTTTTTTCCTTTTTTTTTTTTTGTGTTCATTGTGTTTCCATTTTGTATACATGTCCACATTCGTGCATAAATTGCTGCGGGTAAAGAGCTGTTTATCTTTGCCAATTATTGGTTAGATTTTGTTGAACGCAACATGACCGCTGAATTCTGTTTTCTGATTTGTCAGAAGATGTTGATTAATTTTCTATAACAGCAGTGCATGATTATATTAATGCTATATGTTAGTGTTTCTCTCATTCGGAAGGATGTGCATGCCTGATAATGTAATTGTTGATGTGGTGAAGTTTGCTGTAAGGAAACATTTATTTACGTATCAACACTTTGGAGTAAGATGAGAGAGAATAAAGTGAGGCTTGTGAAGGAAGGACTGTTTATAGCTGCTATAACAGAAGTCAGAACAGGAGTTCAGTTGTCTTTCATTCAGTAAATATAAATACAAATGGATAAAAGTACAAAGTGGCTTAGTGTTGCTGAAAGATTGAGGAGGATTGCTAAAAATTTAATTTTTTACTTTTCAAACATTTTACAAACCATATCAATAGATGATTACATTACTTGTTCAAGCACAGATAAGCATGTAACAGAAAAATAGCTGACAGTGAAAGTGCTTTAATATTTGTTTACATAATGATGTTGAACCTCAGGTCACCGAACAGATGAGGGTTCGGATGTGGAGTCAGAGCCGGACCTTCCTCTGAAGAGGAAACAGAGACGCAGTCGTACCACCTTCACCGCCGAGCAGCTGGAGGAGCTCGAGAAGGCCTTTGAGAGGACACACTACCCTGATATCTACACCCGAGAGGAGCTGGCGCAGAGGACCAAACTCACTGAGGCTCGCGTACAGGTTAGACACGCACACAACACACACAAAGCAGTGTACATATCCATGGGTCAGATAAAGTAACGTAACAATCCATAAGGTCCACAGTAGAAATGTATAAACTCCAAATATACAATGTGTAATCTGAATGATTTTGTCCTGCCTCTTCTTTTAAATTTTTTTCCATCTATGATTTCATTAGTGTTGCATTTTTTATAGATATATTTGTTTTTTCCTTTTTTTTCTTTCCACATTTAAAAGCTGAAGCAGACCAAAGTTGTTTTGAGCCACATTTTACTTGCACAGTGAAATTCCGTCATCGCATGTGCCAGCATGGGGTCAGCGCGTAGTGCTACGGGCTTGATACGGTGCTCCTGGAGCAGACAGGGTTAAGAACCCACAATGGCAGCTTGGTGGAGCTGGGGCTCAAATTACCCAGGAGAAAAAGACTATAGAGTATAGACATTAAAAAGAATAAAAAGTGCAACATACCAATATTACAGTAGAAGCATACCTTGGGAAAATTTGCAAAATGTGTCCAATTTTTTAAAGAAAGCATGAGTGAGAAGGAAAATTTTATTTTATTTCTTATAGGCCTCAAGTTCATATGTAAGGCATAACAGAATGGCACGATCATCAAACAAAACATGTGATTATGATCATTTGCATTGACAGAATTGTAAGCAATCTGTACATAGTGCAGGAAATGTCATATTTTCCTTCCATTTGTAATTAATCAAATTATATAAAGCAATACACAACATATATTAACATGGATATTTATTTATTTATTTTTACATGGACATATTGATGACAAGCCCAGAGATCTTTAGCGCCATGTTTACTAATTAGTTTAGTCTCAGTTTATTATGCACAGTTATCATACTGTATATTTATCCACACATGACTCAATGTTTTAACTCACTGGAAATTTTTTCGGAAAACCCAGTACAATCATGAGGGGACTCTGCGTCCATTTATTATTATTCAACCCACCCTCTGAGATGGTTTTTTGACAGCTTTCTGCCACCCTGTGGATTTTATGGAGAGCAAAAAGCAAATACAGTAGAGTTATAGCAGCAGCTGTTGTCTCTGAGACGATGAGTGGGGGGCAAACGGACAGACAAGAAGTGAAAGTGAGACAAAGCGCATTCCTGATGAGTTTCTCATCTCTCCTCTAGGCTTTCCATCTCCTCCTAGTGCTTAAAAGACAGCAGGCCGCTTGTAAACCACTCTACGTATCACAGATCGCTCGTGCTCTCTGGGGGCTCCATGCCCCCCAACAGCATTAATCAATCAAGCGTGTATAAAAATAAAGAAGAAAAGGGGGCTGCCTTTTTTCTTCTCTTTATCCCTCGCTCTCTTTGCCCTTCATGGACCCTCTTTCCCTGCACTCAGGAGCCATCTAGAAAACATAACGGCTTTTGCATGTGTCGAAAGGACCCATGTCTACTTGTGTGCTAGTGGGAGAATGCAGAGAGATTATCCTACGCTTGTTTTTCATATTATTTGACACTTTAAGATGTCCTTCTAGACAAATATGAGCTCAGGGACAAAAGTAGATCGATGGCCCATTTATCTGATACATCTGTTAGAATCTGACTGATGTAATAAACTATATTGCATGTGCATGACTGTTAAAATAAAATTCACATGGACAACTTCGTTCCTGTGATTTTGAGTTATGGGGCGAAACCGGAAAAAACGTCTGACATATAGCAGTGTTTGAACACAGCTTTGCTGCATATGAGATATTCTTTATAACAGGGTGGTTGAATTCTGGATTCTGATTGGTCAGAAGGTGTTGATTTTATTTTTCTATAACTGCAGCTGGATAAGAACAACAACAGGATCTTTTCTCATGGATCTTCCCCAAGTTTTACTGTAATAATAAATAGCTGAGAAAGTTAAATGTGGATCTTTATTCCTGCAGTGGGAAATGAGTGATAGAACACTTTAAGGTGTGCTGTTAATTGAAACTTTGAACTGGTACTGTAACAGCCCTCTGTGTTGTGGTGTTGATTATTTTCCTTTAACAGCATGCTCAGTCATGCTTTGGTCCTTCCTTAGCAAATGGAGGTAAGTTAGATTTAAAATGTACAAATGAGACGAGTCAAAATGATGGAAAAGATTATGACCCATCTAGGTCGTGGAGTGTAATGACACTAAACAATGTCATGTGAAGGCCTGAGGAATTCATGTCTACAGATAAAATTTACTAATGAAGTTTTCTCCTCCTAATCTAATTTCGAAACACTGAAAATTCTCAAAGGTCATTTCAAACTCAATTTTCTTAAAAACGTCACCGCAAGAAAGGGACTGTGGTTAAACCGAGTAAATAATAGCCATAAGTCTTGTTCAGCCAGCAGCCTTGGGGGTGAGACGAAAGTGGTAGGGAGTGTGGGGTCAATCGTGGACGTCCTGAAATTTCCCCTACTTTGTGTCATGAGTGGTTTTGTCACTGGTTGGATTCCGCCCATCTACTTTCAGCTGCTTTATTGGACCGGCTTCAAAACAACAAGTGGTGTGTGCCCACCTAAGTGTGTGCCCTTCTAAAAGATCTGTGAGCCAGTGTCACAAATTTACAGAGAAATACCATGCAGGCTTGACTGGGGCAGGAAAAAGTCTCAACCTCCTGAACAAAAAAAAATTACAAACACAAAAAACATGGGCACTGCAGAATCCTGCTTTTCAGTTTTGTAATATATAAATATAAAATGACAGAAACACTTCTGTATACTGTTTTCTCTATCTACTTCCAAAACTTGGAAATTGTGTCCATAGCAACCTTAATCCATTTTTTAACAAATGCTTTGGCAGGTTTACTGACCACATTTATAATAGTCCAATACAGGTTTCTGGAAAACAACAGTAATGAAAATTTTATGATCTCCTTGGTCTGGTTTTGGGCACAAACTTGGGGTATTTGTTATATACTTGGCTCTCTTATACTAGCTAATAGACAGGCCTTTGGCAGTGCTGCTGACCTGCTCATTGGCAGCTGTGCAGACCCATCCAGCAGATGTCAGTTTAGTAGGGCTGAAGCTGAGGACAGTGGGGAGAGAAAAAGGCCTGGACAGGGGTCTGTCCTCACCAGTCCTCGATCATGTACACGTCAGACCTGTGTGTCCTCTTCACCTACTTGAGTGTTCTCAAAAACATATCGGACAACCAAGCTTCAGATTTGCCGGTGAAGTTTTATCATGTTACTCTTGACTTGGTTTGTGTGGAAGCTATTCACAAAGCTTATTTCTGACAAGATAAACCTTACTACAGTATATTTTTGTTATTAGAAACATTGTTATGAGAAAGACATATTGTTATTATTGACTGTTATTATTTTTTTTTCTCCTGTATAAGTGTCTAAATGTATAAAAAAAAATTACAATTTAAGTAGGAATGTTCTTATTTCTAATAATTGCTTGGAATAAATCCTTATAAATCCTATAAATTCTTGAAATTCTATTAAAATCTACTTTTGCTACCTTTGTAACCTGGCCCAAGGAACTTTCCCTTGAATTTGTTTCAATCATAATAATAATAATAGTAGTAGTAGTAGTCGTATCACTGACTGGTAATAGGGCTGCTAGCATGCAGACAGGCACGAATACTATTTCAAAACAAGGCAAAGCTAAGTTCTTGATGTTCCATGACCTCTGAGCTGTTAAACGTCTCTGCTTAAACGCTAACCGTGATGAGATATGACATCTATGATAACCCTACGTATATCAAAGTGTTCACTATAAAGCAGAATCTCCTGTGTCAGATCCACTTCCAGACCCCTCCTACGTGACTCTTCATCCCATCCGTCTTCATCAGAAACCCCTAGTGCAGTTTTTATTGCCCCGGTTGATAGATTGTGCGATCGGATCTGTATTAGTTTCACGCTGGTATGACGGCCTCTCCAGACTACCCAAACACCAAGTACTACCCCCTGAACTGAACTGGAAAGCTAAGGACCAGGTTGATTCCCAGAGAGAAGCAAAGAAAAAAAGAGAGAGAGATGGAGAGAGAAAGAAAGAGAGAGGCTTGTTGCTGTTGCTTTGAAACATTAGCCGGGTCGAATGTAAAAGTGCAGGGCATTTATGGACAAAGAAAGATGAGTGAAGACCAAAGGCTAGGAAGAGAACATGAAGTAGATCGTTGTAAATCAGCCCTTCTTCCATTAAACCTGGATTGTGTTCTCATTTCATTTGCGCTGACGTATTTTAAACTGGCTCTGGTTATCTCCATCTTAGCTCCATCACAAAGATCCTCTTTTCAGCACTAATGAACATAGCGTATGACGTTATTACAAGTAGAATCTAATAAGCTATAAACATTGCCTGTTTATGAAGCATACAAATCGATTTGGGAGGAAGTTCGAATCAGGATCGTGGTAGCATCTGTCTTTATGCTAGCAGCTTGAGAGAGGACTTTATTTTATTGCTTGTAGTAGAACCGTTGACACTGGGGGGAAAAAAATCAGCGCAGCGTGCTTGTATTAGCGTGATCCGCTATATGTAATAGCCGTATTGAGACGCGTCCTGGATTTATTACAGTAAGTTTCTTGCACAGAAATCCCACCCAGCCCGACAGGCAAGCCCCTCGTTCCTCAGAGTCTGAGCTTATGTTCTATAATAGAATAAATAGGATTTGGTGCAGATTGCAGACGAGCAAATTTGTTGCAGTGCATCTGTGTGAATGTTCGAACAGTTTTTTATTATTAGAATTTAAATGACTTGCTTTGAGTCGCGCTGTTTTCTCTGATACTTATCCCGCTAATCCCTCCGCATTCTCCCTGCATTTAGCACTAACAGCTAGGTTAATTAGCATAGCGCCGGTTGCCTTGTCAGTGTGTGTGTGTGTGTGTGTGTGTGTGTGTGTATGTTTAATTGTATGTTTATTGTGTGTAAATTTTGGCATCAGAAGCTAGAAATAGTAAGAAATAAAATTTTTAGACGAAAGGTTTCTTATATCTGGTTAAAATTGGCAACAACAGGAACTGGAACTGGGTGGGGCTAGTGACACTGCTGAGTCCTGGTTGGCTACATGTATCACATGACACACTACATACTAGACTACTATGCATGTGGGACACATAGTGAGGTAGTGAAGAGAATGACGCAACATAGAAAACTAATTATCATGGCTCTTGTTGTGTGTGTGTGTGTGTGTGTAAGAGAGAGAGAAAGTTTCATATGATTCTCTCTCTCTACCAATTTTATGATGTGATGCTGATCTGATGTTACTCAGATACAAAGTTTTTTTGTTTTTGTTTTTTTTTGCAAAGTTTCATGTTAGGAATTTAAGTGAGCCTGTAAACTAAGACAAAGATAAAAAGCTTGTCAGGTAGGACAAAAGTATTGTAAAAGCAGACAGTGTTTGTGTGTCTGTGGTAGCTGATGCACTGCAGTGGCTTTGTTGCATTATTAGAAGATTTAGTGGATGCCATATTTAGAAAGCTTTTTGATACAGTATATTCTTTAAGCTCTCTTGTGTGCCTGACTAAATGTAAATTATTGGTTTGGTTATTTATGCCTGACTGGTATTCATCACTACAGAAGAAGATTATGGCCACTATCAACAATTTATTTGAGTTTATTTTTTTTTCTTTGAATTTTGGCTTTAAATCTCAGAATTCTGATGGAATTCTTACTTTAATATCAAAATTCTGACTTTTTCTTACAATTCGGACTTTATTTTTCAAATTCTGATTTTTATTCTGAGAATTCTGACTTTTTCTGATAAAAATCATCTGAGATTAAAGTCAGAATACTAAGGGGGAAAAGTCTGAACATTTTATAGTGTCCCTAATCCTCTTCCACAATTAACAGATGCAATGAATATGAAGAAACGTTTATACATTTAAAAGTAAATTTTCCCTTTGAATCTTTTAATTTTTTTACATTATATCAGAATGGTTTAAAACTAACATTTTGTTTCATTCCAGTCTATAAGCTGCATAACCAAATGTCGCTTCTCCTATTATGACCTTGACACAAGTAATGAAAAATGCTTTAACTGTCGCTGTCGCTATAACTATGTCCTGTTCTCATATACAGCATCCCTTTCACAGTTTCTGAAAGTGTCGTCCTTCATATTGCTTCAGATCATCAGTCTCAGTAGACAGGAAATGCTTATGAAGGATGAGACAGGCCTCTATGGAGGAATTAGGTTGGATTGTCGAATGTAGGGAAAACTAGAACTGTTCAAGGTGACTTTGTGATCAGGGTCCAGAGCAGAGCTTTAAATCCAGCTGTGAAATGCAGCTGGTGTGGCCTGGAACCATTTTTTACACACACACACACACACACACTCAGTGTGTGTGTGTTCTTAATTCAGAGGGCATATTGCACTCACAGAATTTACTTGTTATTGTAGAAGCCTGTCCACATCTAGGGCAGGTTTTTAAACCAAAAACAGACAAAAAATAAAGGAAACTGCAATAAATTGTGAATCACAGTCGTCTTTTTATGTCACATATAGAAATTTTGTGTTAAGACTCAGAAGCACTGTGTTGTTTTAGCACTATGGATTTAAAAGAGTGACAGGGTCAAGAGTAGGGTCCTGGGGTCATAGGTCATGTGGCATTGCTACTGTTTCAGAGTCATTTAAGTAAAGGAAGTGGTGCATCCCAGCTTCTGTGCCCCAGGGCCGGGAGAGACCTGTTTATTCAACCCCAGTAGGGGATCAGTTCAAGCCTAGCCACCCACTCCAGTGCACCTTAATGGAGCCAGTTGATGACATGAGGCAGACTTTTGCTGCTTTTTTCACTGCAGTAGTTTTCTGGATTAAGGCTCGGGTCCGAGTTAAAGGGCCCCCTCAGAAGCTCTATAGTCTGGAAGAGGGGGAAGGGTGGGCGTCGCTTTCTCTTACTAAAGACTAAAGGAAAAAAAAAGGGGGTGGGGGTTGAACCGAACACTTGACAGATGGTTAAGAGTCATCTTTGGTCGAATCAAACGCTAAAGGTCCATTGAAGCCGGTTTGAATGAGACGCTAGCTGCTAGCGACCTGACAGTTTTGCACACAGACAATAAAAATACCACTTTGAAAAAAAGGGGGGGAGTCGGGCAAGAAAGGGGTGTGTGAGTAAGGGTGTGTGGGTGTGTGTCTGTGCATGTGTGTTTTGTCGAGTGTGTCTGCGGTTCCACCGCCTCCGAATAGAGTGTGTCCTTGTGTGCATACCATGAAAGTGGAACTCTTAAAGGCCTGTTTAAAAAGGGACACCCACTCTTTGTGTCCAGTGTTTAGTCCGCTGTATTGAGAGTTCTTTGTCCTGCTCTTTCATCCTGCCTCACAATGGACCAGGCCATTTGAAACACAACAGTAGATGAACTGCGCTGACAGTGTATTAAGCGCGGATGAATTGCCAGTGCGAGGCATAGATCAATGTCGTTCAACCTTTGGCGCACACAGGGCCCCGGCCTTGTCCTGGTGAAATGGAACAGGTTGCCGTCAGTACGGGCCGGGCCTTTTCACGTCCTTTAATTATATTCATGTTTTGGTCAAGCAGAAGCCTTTTACAAAGTGTAAATTACTGTCGGTTAAAGATGAGCGTCTAGAGTCGCTTCTCTGGGAGCGTATTTTGCAGTTTGATGACAATAGATTATGTAGAAGAAGGAATTTACTCGTTGACTGAGGCTCAATGGGTTGCTTAAAATGTAAGACTTCATCGCGAACGTATCTGTTGCGATCCTTCTGGTCAAACTGTCCGAGAGAATGTCCGTGTCATGGAAATGTGTGGTCTACCACCGACCTCGTAATCACGCAGCCTCTCTAAATGGCAGCTCAGGGAGCCTTGTTTACACAGAACACAGCTTCAGGCACTTAGCAAGAACAACAGGGGTCTCGCTGTGTGATAAAACACTCGATCCCACAGGGACACGCTCTCAATCATCCCCACTGTGCGCGTTTATTTCTGAGCAATAAATATCTGGGGTTATTAATTCTGAATAGAACGAACATTTGGATTTATTCTTACTGTGTCTAATGGTTAATGAGCGCGGCAAAGTATTTCAGCAGATCGAACCAAGCACTTTTGCATCAAAATGGCCGTCCTTCTGCGACTGGTGTTCGAAACGGTTTTTAACCGCTTGTATATCGGCTTCTGTCACACTACATCCAGTTAACTATATTATATTCCTGAACAAAACTTGTTGAAAATGAAAAGAGTTTTACAGACTTTCGAAGATATTCTTTTATAGATACATTCATATGAAACATAATTTTTGATTTGATTAACAAATAAATTGCATGGCTTGTTTTTCTGTTCCTTTTTTTTTAGTTCTGGTCTTTGACTGACTTCTTGTTTTTCCCATCCAGGTGTGGTTTAGTAACCGACGAGCCAGGTGGCGGAAACAAGCAGGAGCCAATCAGCTGGCAGCATTTAACCACCTGTTACCTGGAGGGTTTCCTCCTACCGGAATGCCAACACTTCCAACCTATCAGCTTCCAGAGACCACATATCCTAGCACCACCCTCTCCCAGGGTAAGAACCAATCACATGCTGACTTTATTGATGATAAACTGTGACTTTGCTATCATTCTAATAGAGGGTGCGTTTGCAATCTAGATGGCAGTAGCACATTGCATCGACCTCAGCCTCTCCCGCCTTCTTCCATGCACCAGGGGGGGCTCTCGGCCGACGGTAGCTCTGCCTACGGCCTCTCGTCCAATCGCCACACCTTCTCCAGCTACTCAGACACCTTCATGAACCCTACGGCCTCGAGCAACCACATGAATCCGGTCAGCAATGGGCTTTCCCCACAGGTCAGACCGAATGATATCACATTCCTCAGTGTTGGGTCATTTAAAGCGGCAATGTGTCTATGATTTGACATGCAATTTACATGAAAATATTGATTAGCTTATATTCATCCCCTCTGATTAAACTGCATTTGTGTTTAAGAAAATAAGAATAAATGACCTGTGGAGCTGAATTCTTTGCCAAAAAAATGGAAACAGAATCCTGAAACAAAGCACCTACTGAGATCCATTGCATGGCACTATTGTGAATTGTATTGCTTTTAAGGTTTCTTTAAAAAATATATAATTCCAACAGGTTCCGAAACACTTTATAAGATCACACACTGTACCTTTAGATAATATCTTAAGTTTCCTTTTTTCACTGTAGTTTTTAGTGTCCTTAATTGATTTATATAATCTACATCAAAGCACACTTAAATTCTGGATTCTGTTTGGTCAGAAACTTTTGAAACATTCTCTAGAATAGCAGCTTTTACAACAGTGCAGCTGTGAATCACAGGGCTATTTATAATTAATGTGCTTGATCTGATAAAATAATAAAATAATTTAAATATGTTCTCATATGGTACAGTTTTATGTATGGAGATGTTTCTGTAAACACATGGAAGGAGTCTCCAGTGTTAGTGCTTTGTAACAGTCAGTGGTAAAACTGTAAATACAGGTTTTACCACATTTGGAAAGAGTATTTCATACTAATTTGTGGCTTCTAAATAACATGGCAATTTTGAATTTTTTTTCGTTTAATTAAGACCAAGAGTGGCCTGTGAGAGAACTACTGTTTATAGCTGCTATAACGCATGTGAGTATTGGGAACTCACCTTAATTATATCTATAAGTGAATAAAAAAAGAACACATTTAAATAATGTAATAGTTTACAACATTGTTTAGACTCCGAGATGTGCTGTTGAAGCAAAATGATCATATTTGCAAATATGAAAAGGAACGAAGCTTCATAGCAACATGCATCATTGATTATTTTTTTTCAACAGCTTAAGTCTAAGTGTCTCTACTCATCACCTTGCGTGTTTTTGAGGAGTAAAAAAACCTACTAAAATAGCTATAGTTCCAAAAAAACGTTTAAGCAATATGAGCGGGAAATAGAAGCTGATATTATTTGAGTTGTGTGGTGTGCTTCTCATCTCTATTCCAGGAGTTAATAGAGAATTGCTGAATGTGATTTGATGCTTCAGCATCCTAATTGCAATTTGAGTCAATAGACAGCCTGAGGGTTTCCTTATACAGCATGTGTCCGGTAAACATGTCGCTGTGTGTGTTTCTGTGTACGGCTAACTGTAGATCTGTTACAAATGTCTGTTTAGACAGACAGAGTGATGAATAACAATGCATATTGACGCAAGCGGAGAGTGAATTATACACAATTACCCATCAATACTGGCCAGTCCTGCTGACCCTTACCAACAAGATGTGGCTAACAAGCAGAAAATAAGATTGAAATGGTGTGTAAAGAGTTGAAAATGAATTTCAATGCTGCATTTGTCCACAATTACCCCTCGTTCACACATGTTTTATTGAGAGTTTTTTTTCTCCCACAGTCTCATTCTTTTTTTTTTCTTTTCTTAAAGCAGATTGGAGAACATTTTGTGGTATTAGCTCTCCTTCTTTTTTCCTCTAGAAGAAAGAATGAAGGATTTGATGACAAAAAAAAAAGCTTTTCCGTTGCAGAAGGATAACACAGGCTTCTCGCCGTGTGTGTGATTGTTAATCACAGTGCAGAGGTTTAAAGCACTAATGCTCTCCTGCTCAACCTGCGTAAATGCCACAGCACACACAGAGGGTTTTTTTCTTACCCGTTACTGTGTCTCAGTAATACCAGCTACAGAATCAGCTTCTCAGTAATACTTGATAAATGCTTCCTGGTTAAAGCTGTGGATTAGGGATGCTGCGTCTGGGCTTGAGAAGAATTTAGAAATTAATTTTGGATTTTTTTTTTTCATGAAGGTGCTGCATTTTTATCATTTTGCCTGAAAATTATGTATTATATTTTTTTGTGCTTTGGGACATTTTTAATTAGACATTTTAGAAAGGCTTAAATCAGTGAGGTGGACGAGCGGTTCATATTTTTGTGCACTATAATTTGATAAGGAATTAAGAACTCTGTGGCGTGCTGTTGTAGAGGAAAAACTCATTACTTTGCCAATGATAACAATTTTATCCCTTTGGAGTTACAGTAAGAGCTGTGGTATAAAACTGATTCATTGTTTATGGTCATTTTTTCTCGCCGTTGTGTGTTAAAAAAATTTGGAAAATCATAGGGATTAAATCATAGGTTTAAGAGGAAGGTGAGAGGCTAAACCTCTTACTCCTTCTCTGGCCATGTGGTAGAGCCATCAGACTCTCATTGGGCTGGAGATATATGTCCGGCCTGACAGCAGAGCCAGAGTTCAGCTTCAGCTCAAGTCTGTACACTTTGGCTGCCAGCACTTTCACACGAAACCTCCGACCGAACTTAGGAATCCCTACCGCACTCAAGCATCTGTTGCAGTCACTTACTGCTCAACTCCACATCCGTCCTTTTCACCAGGAATCTCTCGGCTTCCACGCTACAGTAAAGCTCAATCTGGGCAAAAACTTAAAGATGCCGAGGAGATGCCGGGCATTCCAGCAGCATTTCCTAATAAAAGGCTGTTTGTCATAAAGCTTTTCCCAGCAGATTTTTTTTTCTTTCATCACAGGAACAAGATTTAATAACAAATCTGGTGGGAAAAAATCCTCAAAAATTACAAGACAAAAAAGGAGCGATGGGGTTTTTCAAAACAGAAGACCACACTAAATACATTAGCTGAAGAGCTGTGAGGTCAAATTCGATTATAGTGATAATTTAGTAAAAATGTTATCACTTCTTTAAATAGATGTTTTTAATAATAAATATATATTTGAGTCATTTATTAGAACTACTCAAAGACTTGTTTTTATAATAGTACTACTTTTAATTTGAACTGTAACACTTAACGTATATCAAACTGTACATCTTTCTAAATCTACAAAAATTGATTTAAAAATAGGCAAAGTATATTTGAATGAACCTGATGTTTCATATCTTGTGTATCCTCTGGTGGCTAAGAGACCTTTTTTTTAACAGAAACTATGCCAGTAACATGGAAAGCTCTTATTTCAGAGGGTTTTGCATTTGAACTCTTTAAGCTAGAATCTTTAACCTTTAAGAGATGCATCTTTAAGTCTTGGTTTGTTCCCAGAGAGTTCTCTCTGTCTCTGGTGAAAAACAAGAGATCGCCACTTTTCTAGCTATAAGCACTACTATATTGAACATCTGTTTGGTGGAGACAAGCTATTTCTGCTCACGGCTGGTAAAAATTGACGAAAATGTTGTCATTCCTGGCAAATGGGTTGCGGTGGCCGAGTGGCCTGCGGTAATGGATCCCTGCTGATCTCGGGACAGCCGTCGCAGTCACCTTTACAATCCCATAACCCACACAGACACACTACATTTTCTCATTACGGCCCGGCAGAAAACTCATCGCTGTTGCTTGTGCTCATCGTCGCTTGTAGGAAGTCGAGAGGTTCAACTCGGAGCACCGCTATGTCAAAATGAGATCTATTACTCGGTGCACGACCAGGCCAGAGGTATGGATTTTTTTTGGTCCCTATTTCATTTTGGAGCACAGCAGGTGTTGGAAGAAGGAAAGGAGAAAATGGCTGCTGGTCAATAGGGTAAGCACAGGTCAGAAAAAAATATCTAGGAAAACGTGAGTTGGGATTTTTTCATTCCTTGATCCCTTCATATGTTATAGATAAATTACAATTTAAGGACGAAAGTAAAAGATGTGTCCCCAAATAATTGCACTTATTATATTATTGAACAGGCTAACGTATTAAAACGTTAAAAAGTGAATAGCATGTGAGTGAAGCCTTTAACACGTGATAGGAACATTTCTCCTTCAAGACTGGAAGGGTAAGCCTTAGGCTTACATATGCAAAGATAATATTGCAAAGATAATATTTGATGATATTACTGAATTCACTTTGATACAGTACCATATGATAAAGTGCAACAGGTGATAAAATGGAATAAAATCTGATTTGATGTGACACTATACCATATCATACGATACATTATGATATGTTATCATACGTGATGTGATACAATGCAATATGGCAAAATAAAATATGATATAATATGATGAGATACAATGTAATAAGATACAATATGAGACAATGAGATGCAATACAACATAATATACGATACAATATGATATGATACAATACAATGAAATATATGATACAATATGATACAATGTAATATATGATACAATAAGATGTAGTATGATACGATACAATGTGGTACGACACAATATGGTTCGATACAATACGTGACAATGCAATGCAATACAATGTAATATAATACGATAAATATGATGTAATATGATGCGATTCCATGCACTTGATAATGACGCAGATAGACTAGGAATATTACAGAAAGTACTTACAGCCAAATCAGCTTTTTAGGTTGTTACATTATTTACACATCAGTTTAAAATAGTTTTTTTTAACACACCGAAATTTCTGGACACGTGAGTGAGACAGTCTGGTGAGTAAAAGTAAGGAAGCCTCCATACACACACTCCTCACACTTCTCACTTTGATCCTTGTCCCCGGGCCTGTGTGTGCCCACGCTGCCCGCTTTACCCGCTCTCACCGCCGCCACTCTCAAGCTCTCCACAACTGTCTGACTGAGATAAGGGACGAGAGACGGTGCGACTTCGACTGAACCCTTCTCCTCGTCTACGCTGCAGTGCTGCAATTCACACACATGCTAAAGAACAGAACACAGATCTAATGAGTTCGCCTTCTTCCAGCTTCCATCTTCTGTGTTCCACACTGACTTTTGACAAAACCTCTGCTTCTCCTGCATATAAATGAGCAGGCACACACACACACACACGCACACACACACACACACACGCACATGCACACTTGGGCATTATTATAAGCTGCAGACTGGGCACGGTGTCAGCTGGCATGCTCTCAAAGCAGAAGAGCACATATCTATATTTATACCACCCTGTACACACTTCCCGTGTATGTGTGTGTGTTTACAGAGGGGTATTTATTTTAATAATTATATTAAAGCTGATACTGTTTATGTTTGTGGTGTAATTGGAAAAGGCACATAAGAGGCTTGAGAAAGACGATCCGTGCCAATAAATGTGCTCGGGTTTTCCCAAATCACCCACGGGCGCCAAAACTTTCAACACCAAGGGGTCTGTTTGGGGGTTCTGTTGATTTGTCTTTGTATTAAGATAAATATATATTATCTGCCTTTTTCACCCCCACTAGTAGAGACAGTAGTTCAGGTATTGCTGAATATGGGAGAGTAAAGCAACAACACTGAGAGTTTCGAAAACTTCTGCTCCCTATTTTGTGAATGTTTACTTCAAATCCCTGGAATTTCTTTTTCTCTTTGCCTCTTTTTCTGTCTGTCACTTTGTCTTTCTTCCTGTCTGCTTCTATTTGTCTTCTTTACTTTGTCTCTTTCCTTCCCTCCCTTTCTTATCTCTCTTTCATTTTCTTTGTCTTTTTTGCGTGTATCTGTCTGTCTATCAGTCTCTAGGTCTCTTTTTCTGTCCGTATTCCCCCTGTATTGCTGTCTCTCTCTCTCTCTCTTTCTCTATTTCTTCCTGTCTTTGTTTCTTTCTTTTCCCCATCTCTCTTAACATTTCTAATTTGTCTCTCTGTCCTTCATGTATCTCTCTTTTCTTGATCTGCTTCTGTTTATTTCTTTCTCTTCCTTCCTCTCTTCAACTCTCTATGCAGCTTTTTCTCTTTTTTTTTTTTGTCCACATGTCTATGTTTCAGTCTAGCTTGCTTTTTCTGCCAGTCATTTTCTATCTATCTCTCTGTACTTCTTTTCCCTTCGTCTCTCTGTCTCTTGTTCCCCTTCTTTGTTTTTATCCATATCTATCTCTCTATGCGCTGTCTATCTATCTCTGTCTGTCTCAGCCTCTCTCTCTCTCTGTCCATCTTTTTCTTTGTCCCGCCCTCGGGGCG
>JAQMYJ010000016.1:2930391-2955519 GCA_030014305.1 Clarias laeviceps | reverse complement strand
GCCATTCTAACCCAATCAGCCTGACATAATGATCTCCAGCCTTGTGCTCGTCAACATTCTCACCTGAGTTAACAAGATGATTACTGAAATGATCTCAGCAGGTCCTTTAATGACAGCAATGAAATGCAGTGGAAAGGTTTTTTTGGAATTAAGTTAATTTTCATGGCAAAGAAGGACTGTGCAATTCATCTGATCACTCTTCATAACATTCTGGAGTAGATGCAAATTGCTATTATAAAAACTTAAGCAGCAAGTTTTCCAATTTCCAATATTTATGTAATTCTTAAAACTTTTGGCCAAGACTGTAGAGCTCAGGATAGATGGACATATCCTTTTTTCTGCACAAAATAGGTCGGTCCCAAGCCCAAATAAAATGAGAGGGTTGCGTCAGGAAGGGCATCCGGCATAAAAACTGTTCCAAGTTTTTGTGTGGATCTGATGGCCCGCTGCAGCGTCCCGACCCCTTGATGAGGGAGCAGCTGAAAGACTAACAACAACAGGCAATATGATGAACTGAATTTTAGATTATTTTAACCAACTTCCCAAAACATGAAGAAAAATTATAAACTGGGTCGCATAGGCAAAAAGAATAGCACAGATACTTGTGTTTTCATTGTTGTTTTCAGGTTGTTTTTACAACCAAGAAATAATAAAAATATGTTTATTTTGAGATTTCTAATGGCAGTGTTAATTTTTGCGAGAATATTCTCATATTCTGGTAGTGGTAAAATTAATCCTTTATAAAAGTAATGATAATTTTTTGTTCTGCCTGACATATACAAATGGTTTGAAGTCTAAAGCCTCCCCTCTACCAGCATGGCTTCTATATAAGCTTTTTTTTTTTTTTTTTTTTTTTTATCAATATAGACCTATGCTGAGTTTATTAATGTCTGATGTTGTTGACAAAAATCCTGTAATGCACTGAAAAAGTTGTCATTTGTACAAAAATGTTACAACTTGTTACAAGTTGTTCCAAAACAGTGATGGGACGTTTGGATCATTTTAGTGACTCAGTTCTTTGAATCTCGTTCATCAAAATGAACAAATCTTTTTCGTTCTTTTGATCAGAAATAAAATAAAATGTTACATTTTCAATAAACAGACCCCCAGCACGTCTTCATACACAATTTTTGGCTATAGTTCCAGTAATGAAAATATTACAATAAAGCTAAGGACAATTTATGATAAACAGAATGACCAGCTCACATCTCACATCTTCTGGTACGAATCGTTCATTCTTTTGTCACGTGACTCCCAGTCTAACCCGTAGGTGCTATGCAGTGCATTACACAGGAAACAGAATTGAACGGTTCTTCTTCTCATGAGTCTTCTAGTCCGAGTCGTTCGTTCTAGTCCAAGTCGTCCATTCATTCCGTTTCCTGTGTAATGCACTGCATTGTCTATGGCAGTCACGTTGTAGTGCAGCCACATAATGGGGTTGTTTATATAGGCTGTATTAAGCAGGTAAATAAAAATAAAACTGCCGGGTCTTATAAGCCGAACCCATATAACCGGTTTATTTTGTCCCAAAAGTTTTGGTCCCAGGGTTAAGCTCTCGTGAGCATGCGCGGCTGCAGCGTGAGGGAATTTCGATGACGTGTCAGGTCATATGTGAGCCGGCATAAAAGATGGCCCGGGAAACGACTCGGGGTGGAGAGAATATGGTGAGACTTAGCTGTTTATGGAGTTACATACAAGAGAAAGAGAGTGAAGACCGGCTACTTATGGATTGTACCGTTTCTGGATTAATCCTTGCCGGACTCATTCCCAACGCCTCTTGCTCCGTTCTCGTGCTCCCGGACTGATTCCATAATACCGTGCCATCTCTCCCGCCACCCACACTCAAACACACTCATAAATAATCCATCCATTTTTATGTAGTCTTATATATTTTGTATATATTGTGTTTTCTTGGTGCACCTTTTGTTTTTTTTTTGTTTTTCACTTAATACAGTTTGGGTTTTGGTTAAATTGTCGTTATTTGTCTTTTCTTTTCTCTGGTTAGATTCTAGACCCTGTTTTAGTGTAGGTTTTAGTGTAACTAAGCTGATCATTACAACGTGACAAAATAATGAACGGTTTGCACTAGAAGACTCAAAGTTAACTGCTCATTACTGTTTCCTGTACATAACCTACGAAGGTTTCACGATGTTTTGCGCATGCACGGCCAGTAGAAAACGAACTAATCACTCTCTGAGATACTCGTTCTTCTGAGTCACGTTAAAGACTCGTTCAAAAGAATGAATTGTTCATGAACGACCCATCACTATTCCAACACTGGGTTTAATAACACCTCACTGTTCAACAATATATATTGTGTTTTTAGGAATAATAAAAATAAATTTGTCCCAGTTCTCAAGAATGACTGATAGTTAACTTGACCTTGTAAGTCAAGTAACTTATACTTTGTATAAATGAATCAATGGTTTTTATGCTTTAATTGAAGAATAAATTTTAATTTACTACTTCTATTTAGTATCCAATGAACCAGTGAAAGGATTTATTTAATGATGAAAACTTCAAAGCACCTACATAAATCACTCTGGATAAGAACATCTGTCAAATGCCTAAATGTCTATTAGTAAGGCGGGGAGATACAGGAAGGACATGGGGAGAACAAGACAGAGTGCCATTTTCGATTGAGCTAATAATCAGGGGATTGCAGTATAGCAATAAAAAGTTTGTTATTAAACTTTCGGCTGATCTCGTTGAGGGGTTCCACAGTGGACCAACTGATCAGTGCAACAGCTTAGCACAGGTTTTACGCCGAATGCCCTTCTTGATGCAACCGCCTAACCCTCTCTACCGACACTGCATTCAGTGGCTGGGAATTGAACAAAAAGTACATTTATGTCTAATTAGGGCTGGACAAAGTGATGATATAATATCAATGTTGCGATAAAATGTGCCATCAAGATATTGATTTGAGATATAAAGGATATTGTCATATATCTGACTAATGTAGATCTTGTATAAATCAGTAAATGTGGCGATTAGTGAGCACAAACTATGTATCAAGATACATATATCACAAAAATTTCAGGAATAATATGATGATATGGTGCACTTTTTTTTTCTTTTTTTTTTAATTGAAATTGAAAAAAATGAATTTCTTTCATTTTTGTGAAGCTGCTTTGAGACAATGACCATTGTTAAAAGCGCCATATAAATAAAATTGAATTGAATTGAATTGAATTTGTCACATTGCCACACATGTAAATATAAATATAAATGATCTCTGATTTCATTTAAAACCGTACTTTGTATTGTTTAATTTTGAGATCTTTTGTGCAATGCGGTACGATACTATTGGAAAAATAAGAAAATAGAGCACATCCAGTGACTAAAGTAGAACGTCATGGTTAGTCGTGTTTTAAAAGTTCCCCCTCAGCCCCCTGAGACTAAGTCTTGGATATGTCTCACAGCACACGTCCTATACCTACAGAAATCCCCGTCCCTGTTCAATCTTTTGCCTTCTCAGCTTTCCCCCATCTCTCTGCCAACAGGCACACATCAGATTTCAATAGACGACCTCTTAATGCAGCGGGTCAGAGCCGCACCGGCAGTGATTTCACACCAGAGATGAAAGGGAAATGAAGAGGCAGGACGCTGGGGTGACCATGAGGCCCTGACCACGACCAATGACCTGCTTCACTGCACTCTGGGAAAGGATGGAGAATTCCCTCTTTCTCTCTCTCTCTCTCTCTCTCTCTGTTTCTGTGTGTTATGATCCCTAGAGTCAGTTCTGGGCTATCACTGAGCAAGTGGCACTAACCGCCAAATAGAGATTAAAATAAATTGTTTGTCCAAATATGCTAATAGGGCTAACAGTGCATGAAAGCTAACAGGGCTGGTTAGCATTAGCAAATCAGGGTTCTTTTACATAGTAGCATCTCATGTCACATGGTAGACACTGAAAATATCACCTACCATAACATTAATAATAACCGGTTTAAAAATGTATAACTTTTTCTGTAAAGTGATGTTTGTTTAACTTTAGGGAATGAGTCTCGAGTGTCAGCGGAGAGGCTGGTGAGGGGGCGACTGTTTACAGCTGCTGAAATGTACAGTAAGCAAGAGCAAGAATTTTTTTAACATCTTCGGCAGAGTTCCATGGGTCAGTGAATCTGTTTAGGTTAAGGACAAGATTTGCTCGCTATTCCAACAAGTGAGTGTTTCAATCAGAAAATTAGTCAGGCAAAGTTTAAGATTCAAATGCTTGTTCGGCTGATCATGTTTGAATCTTTCAGGATGGGCCAAGATTCTCAGACCCTTATTCAGTTAATCAGTATTGTTTGGGCCATGATCAAGATTCAGATTCTTTTTCAGTGGATTGGTGTTTGAATCAGAGAGTCGTTTTTTGGCCATGTCCAAGATTCAGTCTGTTGTTCAGTGGATTGGTGTTTAAATCACAGGTTCTTTTGGGCCATGAAAAAGTTTCAGACTTTTCTTGGTAAATCTGTGTTTGAATCAGAGAATCATTTGGGCCATGACCAAGATTCGGACTCTTGTGCAAATAGGTTTTTTAAAATCATTTGAGGTTATGACTGAAATTATGTCTTTCATTCATCGGATCAGGAGAGATGAGTAAAGTGTCATCAGAATAGCAGTATGCTAAATCTCTAAAACGATTTCTTGAATCTTTATAAGACATATTTACGGTACTGCCATGCTGATTAAACTTTCCTGTAATATAATATCCATCAGCAAGTAAAAACAGCAAAGCATTCCTTCTCCTGCTATTATTTTTGAAGAAATGAGCAGGGTTAGGGTTAGTATACAGGCTTTAGAACGAGATAAATTCCTGGGCATTTAAAAGCATTTCATGAATCCATTTGGAAGTTTTTATGTGCAACAAAGAATGGATTTCAGTTTGAATCTAAAAATACATAATGCATCAACAAGTCAAACACATATTCAAATGCTCTATGTTGCAATGGTAAAAGGAACTGTCTGCTCAAATAACTGAGAGTATCCAGGTAAGTGTGTAATTATTATTAAACAGGCTTTGTCTGACACACAAGAGTAAACATTAATGCACTGCCGTTTTCTTCTGTGTGTGTGCTTTTTGGCTTAGGGGCTAGGGCTTATCTGAGTGATGCGTCCCTTAAGTGGCTGTCAGGTTCACAGATGAGCGTGTGTGTGTGTGTAAACACACAGTCGGATCATCACCTCTGGGTAAATGTCTTGTCCCATGTGGAGTATTTAAGTGTTCCATGGTCATTCCTGTAGCCTTTTTTGTCCCCCCTGGTCCCATCCTCCCTGCTTTCCCACACTCCTCTTTCCTCTCCAGGGGGTAGAACAGCTGAGAGCCTCCTTATGCATTCATGAGACGAGCCGGTGGATAAATAAAAAGATTCATTACCGCGCTAAAGTGTTACTAATGACATGTACCTGCCACCCAGCACCTCCGAAAATCTAATGCGACACAGTAGAATGGAAAATCTATTCCAGGCCTCGAGTTGCACTCGATGGAAATTTCCCTGCGCCTGCCCCTCCATTTGGGTCCATCTCCAAACCAATATTTACAATTCCGTAGCCATTATGTCCTACCAGGCCCTTTGCGCTCCACTGCCGCGACCTCCATATTAACCAGAAATTGGACTTTGCAAACTTAGTGCAGGCAGCGGGGAATTGTCTCAGACCCCCTTCTGAGGCGACGCCAGGGTGCACAGCATGATCTCACATTTTACCCAAGCATGCGTTTTTCTGTAGAGGTATACATATTCTCCCTGTCACCATACCCCCCCCCCCACACACACACACACACACACAAACAAACACACACCATTCCACTATCCTGCTCAATGAAAAGCAAAACAGCTAAAAGAAAATTATAATAATACGCACAATTCATTTGTGCTTTAACGCAGATAAGTGATGAGTTGTTTGAACAAGTTACTGTTTAAGATGAATCTTTTAGTCGACTCGAGTAAAATAAGACTCCATGAAGTAATTTTTGTTCAACACAGAAGAAAAAACGGTATAAACTTTTTTTTAAGGATTATCAGTTTAAAAAAAAAAAATGGCAGTGAGTCATTTGGGAATTGACTCTTACAGCGAGCTGAGTCAAATGATCTGACTCAATAGCCGTCTTTCTGCTGTTGAGAATAAATGAAGTGCTGCATTAACTCACCAGTTTCCCGTAATTAACTTATGTAAATAAGCATCGCTGTTCAGTGTTTCTAAACAGCAGACAGGATGCGCAGGCTTGTGTAATTAGCTCATTAATATTGGAAATGTAAAAAACAAATTTCATCCACGTCTGAAACACCTCAGCAAAGGGGGAAAAAAAGACTGTGTGAGGCTGCCATGGCAACAGGGCTTAAGTGGCTCACCGGGTATTCAAGTGGGCTCAAAGCGTCACACGAAGGTGAAAGCAAGTGTGTGTGTATGTGTATTTGTGTGTGTGTGTGTGTGTGTGTGTAAAAGAGAGAGAGAGAAATGGGTCCACTGACAAGAATGGCATGAAGTGCGCACAGTCAAAAGTCGGCCTTTGTCTTAGGAAAATTTCCTTATTCAATATTTATTTTCGCTAGAGTTCAATGACTAAAGGCAAATGCGTATTTTTGCAGAATGCAAACGGACTAAAATAATTCTTTATATTAAAAAACATCCTTTTCATTGTGGAATAAGAACCTTTTAATCTATTAATTCTATATCAACGTCTTATTCCATGTGTTTGATATTTAAATATAAATAGATTCACTATATTCATGCAGCTCCAAATGTGACCATTCTGAATGGTAATTGAAGCCAGCGTTGAGCATAATTAATGTCAATGAGCTATGTAATGAATTTGGCCCACGGAGTGATGAAGCCTGATATTCCAGAAGTGCAGCATCCTTTCCCCTTAATCTAGTAATCTTTAAGCAAAGTGTAATTGTTTGTATAAGTCAGCACGGATCATCGGGTTTCAGGGCTCCGTGGTCAGTGGCTCTCTGGTTAATGCACAACCTTTTATCAACCAATCAGACAACCTAATTAAAGAGCTGACAGCAAGCCCTGATCGTGATGATGATGATGATAATAATGGTGATGAGATGAACTTGTATGAATAAACTGACCAAAAAAAAACCCTGACCTGATCAGAGCAATCCTCTTTAATCCCAAGTCATGTTCAGAATCAAATTGAACCTTTTTTTGTTTCCTCCAGATCCAGATGTTTTGATATAAATACCGGGGACACTTTTGACTTGTGCATTGTGTGTGTGTGTGTGTGTGTGTAATTACTGGAACTGGTACTTAAAGTCAATCAGATTAGTTGAGGAACAGCATTTTTTAGTACTAATGCTAATAAAGATACACTGCATATAAAAACAGCTTGCTGCCCTCTTGGACACGTCTTTAAGAGCTCTGTAATTGAATCACATGCCTTCTTTTATACACCCCGAAACGTCTCGACGTTTGTTTGTCTGCTAGTTGACTGATTAATCCAAATGATGCCAAACGGAATGTTCTGGCTTGTTTGTCATATTATCCCAGCTCCAAGCTCTCAGCTTCTCCTCCATTAATTGAACACTTTTTTGGGGGGGGCTTCTCCTCAGTCCCTTTGCAAGCTGATGACTTTCAACTGTTCTCCTTCCTCAAGCCTGGCACCGCAGGTCGCTAATTATGACAGTAATAAAAGGTAACAGTGTGCTGGCTGCCAGCTCGCAGACTTTTCCTCTTCCTCATGCTGGCACACTTCGGCTTGTTGGTGTATTTATTGTACTCTGGTATTGTGAAGTGTGTGTGTGGTACAACATGTGTGTGATACAACATGTTCATTTTAATATTCGCTTATAGCTCCATTTAAAGGTCCCTTATGTTACTATTAATATTTAGAGTTGACACAGGTCTCAGAGCTCTGCAAATGTGTGTGTGTGTGTGTGATACTCAGATACTGCATTTTTATACTTCAAACTCTCTCACTCCTTCTCCAAATGCACTGTTTCTGTGTCTATGTAAATGAGCTACTGCTGAGCTACGACCACTAGAGAAAAGCAGAGTTGGGAGGGAATATATACATACAAACACACACAGGAGACCTACAGTATCTGAACATCTAAATCTTGCATAGTTAATCTCGCATAATAGGTTCCCTTTAACTTGTGTGAAACAATTCAGCTCATTTAATTATAGATGTTACAGCAGCCATAAATAACCCATCTGCAGCCTCCCTTTTTTACTCTTAAAGTTAAATATTAGGTAATAAATAAAATAGTTAAAAAATTTCTTGTTTCTGAGGAATCGTGTAAAAAAAAAAAAAAAAAACTGTAAACTTATTAACATATTTTTAAATGTTAGGAAAGGGCAGAAACTGGAGACTCCTTGGTTCCTTAAATAAAACATCATAGCAATGATATGACTCATTTTTTAATCAGTGTGAACGAACTGTTGCTATAGAAACACTAATACTGTATATTAAAACAATTGAATAAATGTACAAAAATTGCACACGTGTGATGTAAATACTGTTATTAAAAAAACACAGAAATCAATAGCGCTCTTTGGTCAATCAGGCGATTTAGGACGAAACTCACAGATGGATTTTGAGTATCTTTTATTCTTTTTATAATCGTGACATTTGGTGTCTTTCCACCTCTGTGCTAGTCGAGGACTCCTTTTGTTAGCAGCATCGCGCCTAACATTTTTAACCTTTTTGTTAATTAAAAGTCAGTGGTGTGCATTTTGTGTGTCTCCACTAATACTTCGACACAGATGGACTCTCTGTCCCTCATCAGCCTTACAAAAGTTGATGTCCAATCCCCTGGCACTCAGCAGATAAAGAACCGAGCTTAAGCCCCTTACTGTCAGCTTCTCACCTGGATCATGAGGGCTTTGCGGCTGACTGATTCGCTTTTCTCCAGGTGAAGTGCTGGACAAATACAGTGCTATAAAGTTACCGTGAGCTAAGCCGCGTGCAGCAACGCTACAATAGCAAGCAGGTAATGACAGCGGATTCTCTAACCCCGCGCCCTCAGACCTGTTTTTTTTTTTCACCCTCTCCTCCCCAGAGCCTCATTTCCGAACAGCGGCTGCCATTTCACAGCTGTTAAGTGCTGCCTCTCTTTTTTGTCATGATTAGGGCCGAATTAACGGATGCCTCCCGGTAATCATCTTTCATTAGAGCTGTCACATCGTCGCCGTCAGCTGCAGTAGAGGTCGCCCAGCTTCGTGGACGGGGGGATATGTTCTCCAGCAGGCGCATTAGTGCACCTTAGTGAAACTGGGAAAGCTAACAAATACAGTCTGTTAGCATCAGTGTCATCATCTGTCATCGCCGGAGAACAGCTTTGTGGGTTTTGTGTCCGGGTTTAATTTGCTCCAGTGTGTTTAAAATGCACTGTGAAATGTACGGGGGGGTCAAATAATTGATTTTCCTCTCAAAAGGTAGGATCCAGTGCAGGACTGTTTAGTGAGTCATGTACAGCATCGGCACTTTAGAGGAGCTCCCAGAGGCACTGACTGAGATAACACACACCTGAGACTACAGAGCAATCGCACACACTCACACATTTCGTAATAACACTGACACTATAAAGATGGAATGAATTGAAAAATAAAACATTGGCAGGAGCATTTAAGTACAGAAAGTATTGTTTATATCTGCTTGGGTTTGTATTAATTTCCTCATAAGACAACGCATTCGTGTGAACGACAACTTATCAGCTTTTAATCATGCGAGAGTTTTATATAAAAAAAAAAATTCTATCTACTGTAGGTTATGCCATTAAGCTTAAACCACCTATTTCCCACACTCACTCACATTCTCTATAGCTCTTATCTCTAAAGGGGTGTGGGAGGACTGAAGTCTATCCCAGGACACGAAGCGGGGCACACTCTGGACAAGGTGCCAGTCCATTACGGGGCATGCAAGCAAACACACACACAATATGGGAATTTTGAAATTGTGATCAGCCTAACATAATGAGATCAAACTCATCAGAAGTGAATCTTCGTCCTCGTAGGGCTGCTTTCAAGGGACCAAACAGGTGAAAACAGGAGAATGTTTTCTCAGTCAGCGAGATCAGGACTATAGAGAGGATGCTTTATCACCTCAAAATGAAGACATTGTGGACAGAAATGTGCGAACATGCGTCGTCATGGAAGATCATGATGCGCTTGAATAGCAGTCCTCTGCGTTTAATCTGAAGTTTAGGCTTCAATAAGCATCTCACTGTAATGAACACTGTTGATTATTGAACCCTTTTCCTGATAATGTTCTAATGCTGGCCCTTGGGAATCCCAAACAATTGAAAGGATCAATTTTCCATCTGATGTTTGACTTTTGAACTTTTTCTCCATATTGCTATCAAGCGTTGTACATACTCTGGGAAGGACTTCCTTTTTCCCTGTCTGTTCTCTCTGACTGGGCAGGGCATCCTGCCTCTCGCCTGTCAATCATAGTGACTCTAGCCAATCACAGGTGTCTGTGAGCTCATGGTTGTGGAAGAGGGTGGATTGCTCTTTCCTCTAAGTGTGTTGCACAACATGACTATCGGTCTGAGAACATATGCTTCATGTGCTTGTTTGCTTGGTTGTCCTCCATTAACGTTTTTTCTTAATTTCACATGAATTAAGTTCTAAGGTAAGATATGCTAACCCCTCCCGCTAATTTTAATCTTACTCTCATACCTTGTACCTCTTGTACCTATAATTGTTTCCATCCTGTCAAAATGCAAAGGTAAGTTTAGTGCTGTTTTTGTCCTGAGAAATGTAATTAAATGCCATTTTGCTGATTGTTCATGAACATCAGTTGAGCGACGCTGTTTTGAAACAACTAGAGTACTTATATAAATCAAAAATTGCAGAAATTGTCTCAGCTTCGAGAGATTGTAATACATGCGCAACAAACTTGTAGGTCTGTTTACTTTCTTGTCTTATTTCACTTTTGTCTATACCACTGAGAGCTTTGTAATGAATTTCATTAGATTCCTACATCCATATTTATGACAAACACAGACCCAAGGTGCAGCCATGGCTTTATTCAGATACGTCTGGGGGGTGACCGGGAGCGTGCATTTGCGTCAAAGTTAATGAAAGGATTGGATGTTGTGATGCGGCCCGGCTTTAGATCGAGCGCCTTCTCTCTCATTACTGCTCCATACGGGAAACGCAGCTGGAGTCCGAATTGAAGGAGAAGAGAGACGGGAGGGGAATCGATTTCATTTGCCGTCGCTGCAAAGCCGAGATGCAGCGTCTATGAAACATAAAGTCTCATCTGAAGACCCTTGGTAGGACGGGGGAATGAAAATGTACGGGTGTTAGGAGGTTATTCTCATCCTGTAGAAGAACAAGGAAATTAAAGTATGCAAAGTTTGGCCAACTTTTAGATATGGCAAAGACAAATTACAGTATATTTCATATACTGTATATACACATACTTTATTCCGAGATTAATCTGAAATGAAAGTGTGTTTGTAAAGCAGAGACAGAATACCATGACAACATTGTGCCATTTAAGATGAACAATCCCCAGCAAAAGTATTGGCACACTTCTGTACATGTAACTTTTTTTATAACAACAGATCTGACACTTTCATATGCTCAGATTAATTCATATTTTCTAACAAGTTATAACTTGTATATACTGATAGTTTTTTTTTTTTTTAGATGGTTGCTTAACAGGTATGGAAGGTATCCAGTGTAAAGCTGTGACTTTAGGTTACGCTTTTTCTGGTTTCTCAGTAACATGACAAGCTGTAATTTGACAGAATAAAAAGAGGCTGAATGAACGATAGCTGTTTTAAAGTGACAACTGGCATCAACCTGTTTCATGGACATTGATGTATCTGTAAGCTGCTAAAATGTAAATGGCTGTGGTCCAACACAGTTGGATGGTTGTACTCTTTCAGCTTCATCACACCACACTATCGCTGAGTGTTTTATTTCCTAATAAAACATTCTCATTTTCAAACATCACAGTTTTTGGATTTGAATTTCTAGGGAAAAGAAAACACTAGATGCTAAATTATTGGCACCCTTATTAAGTATTAATGTGTCATAATTACATGCACTATTGCAAAAATTATCAAGTGAAAATACATGAATGTATCTGTCATTATGAAGTTTGGTATAATTATTTGTTAAGTCTGTTTTTTGGAGAGAAAAGAAACTAGTCCCATTGCTCAGTGTTTCTCAGTCTGAATGTGTTACGGTTGATAAAGTCAGAAAGCTGAGATTACTTAATTCTCGGTGAACCATAAATTACCATTAAGTGTCCTTTAAACTGCTCACATAAATCTTGCTAACAAGAATTAATCTAATACAACATAACATTTAAAGCCTTTCTGTATTTCGCCCCGTAATGTTCCTGTCAGTGTTTGTGTGAACCAAATCTGCCTCGGGGTTCCCTCCCTGTCCGGCATCGCTCAAGGGACTCTTTGATTACCCAGGACACACATCCTGCAGGTACTGTAGATCTCAGGACCGCTCGTACGCAGCCTGTTTGGTTTCTTTGGATTTTATTAGAACAAATTGACACTTAAGCTCTGCATGTATGGGTTCCTTCTCCCCTTTACCCCCAGAGTGCAATGAAAGCACTGGCTTCTTTGAAACGTGTGGCGTGGAGTTCTTTCCCTTCAGCTGCAGTGGTCTCACACAGATTACTCTCCTGTCCTCTCAAAACAAGAAACCCCCATATCAGAATGCAGGAAGTTCCTGTGGCAATTCCCAACAGCAATAAACCAATAATTATTAATCACCAAATACAGTCTGGAGTGAACAGTGATGTGTGCCATCATTGTGTGTTTTTTTTTTTTTTTGTCTGGGAACCAGGACAGATTCCAGATTCATTCATAGCTACTGCCCCTGTCTAGACATTTGCATCACACACTATAAGCAACATGTTCACTCAGCTGCCAAACATGTTGCTTATAGTGAGGAGCTCTTTTAGAGATTATAAACTTGTTAATGTGAAAACTAAGAACCCTGAGGAACCTTTTTAGAACCATGACAAGCCTTAAAGCTTTTTCAATTGTATCTCTACAGGATCAGTGTGCTTATTGTGTTGATCCTTATCTAGAATATTAACATTTAGCTGTCTTTGAACAAACTTGATTTACCCATTGGCTAAACAAGCGTTCTTGGTCACCTAAAATGGTTCTACTCCATCAGACAAGACAGCTGAAGAACATGTAAGAGTTTACAGTTTTACCAGAATTGTGTTTTCAATTTCTGGGTTTTGTTAAAAATTCAAGGTTCACTAACCTCTAAAGGATTCCCCAAGTGTGCTTGCTTTCCCACATTCATATTTAAGGTAGATTTAGATTTTTTTTTCTTTCCCACTTCACCATCCTGCCCCTGAGATGGCACTGCCCCCATCATGTCCTTCATAAAGCATGTGGGAAACAAATAAAAGTGTCCTGGCACTGAACACAGACATGAAAGGGAACAATCCAGCTGTTTAACTCATCCACTCTGGGAACCATGTGTCACATGTGTCACATCTGATAAAATATACTGTACAATCCATGAAATGGCAGCATAATCTCTCGTTCATCATCTCTACAGCACCGTACATTCTGACTGACCTCAACGACTCCCAATATCTACACTAGAACCATAAAAACAAGTGGAAATGGCTTGAGTGTACATATTCAATCTAGAAGATGAAAACACGTTTGTTTATTCCTGGATCTAGAAAGTGTTTAGACTTTTTTTTTGTTAGGAATTGGTTTCATTTTATTGTTTTTAATATTCACATTTATAAAAAAAAAAAAAAAAAAAGTTTCCTTAAGATAAAATCAGAGAGATGCTTTGTGATATTAAATATCAGCTATAAAAAAAATATTTATTAAAAAATATATCCAGGAATGAACACATGGCCAAAAACACTTTTGCAAAACAGCACCTTTACACACAAATTATTTACACTGTAAATATAATAATTATTATAAAAAGATCTTATAAAAATGCACTTTGTTCTGAGGAACAAAGTGACTGATGAATTTTTATATTACAAGAATCTCCATAAACTTTTTCTAGGAAGAAAATAAAAATCTTATCAAAAGATTCCTCAAAGGTCTTTAAGGCTTCCTGCAGAGAATGGAGTAAATGTGTTACAGTAGGAGCGGGTGTCCGTGTTAACAGCACCACGGCGAGACGTCTTCTCCGGCTCGGTGATTAGTATGCTGCTCTGTCTGCTCCTTTTGCCCCTGTTTACCTCGTACACTTCAGCGTGAACGGAGAAATCGACCGAGTCCACTTAAAAGACTTCTCTCGCTGCGTAAACCGAAATAAACAGCAACATTTGGTTTGGTTTTTAATCTCCTACTCAGTTCTTGCCATAATGCAGAGCATGGTGTTTAGAGGAGCGCTAAGTGCATTATGCTTTAGTCAGAGTGCCGCTGTGTGTTTGGCCGCGCTCCTGCTGCTCTTGTCACTTTGGGTTATGTGAGGAGGAACGTGCTTTAGGCCCGAGACCGCGCCGCTTCTCTTCTCCAACTTTGCATATGAAGTGGAGGAGAGAAGAGCCGAGGCACACAAACCTTCCGTATGAGCTCCGAGACCGAGAGCTCTCTGCAGCGCACGCTGTCAATCCACTCGTTCCACATTCAGATAAACTGAAGAACTCGGGTTCTGTTGGCTCCAGAGTGTGACTCGCTAGCTAGCTAGCGTTACTGAGTGAAATCTGAAGGATAGTACTGTATGTGTGAGTGTGTGACCCGTCGAATTCAAGTTGATGCAAGTGAAGAATTGTAGGTTTAGAGAAATATCAGGTTCTGCTGTATAACTTGTTTTAAAGACACACTGACAAAAGTCCATTTTAAACCACAAAAGTTAATGTGATTTTAATCTCTGAATAATTATTATGAATTACAGACAGATATATTCATCTTATATTTCATTCTAACTAAGAAATAATAAAGATGGTTTCTGTTCCATCTTGTAGTAGATTATTTTTCCATAACTGCATGCCTGTAGTGTTTTATTTCTCTTACACTACAGCAATATGCAATGTTAACAATGAATTATTTATTCATTAATAAAGTAATAAAGTTAGTTTCTGCTCTCATGTGTTACAGCAGCCTCACCTGCCTCTTGTTGTTCTCTCTTATGTTACCAAGAAACCACAAAACAGCAAAACTGACACTGGAGACTCCTTTCATGCATGTTATAGAAATGTCTCCTTAAAGCTCATCAATTCAATATGCTGATAATTATACACATCATTAAATCTGCTTATTAATAGCAAAACATCCACTGTACACGTCCCTGTGAATAAGCTGTTGCTATAGAAATGATCACGAACGAATCAGCATGCATACAATAAATTATCATAAATAAACCTGTGATTTGCAGCTGCACTGCTGTCAGAGCTGCTGTTCAATTAATCAACACCTTCTGACCAATCAGATTACAGATGTTGTGATTTCTTAATATAAGCACTAATCACATATGACACGGTGATAATGAAAGTTTTTTTGACTTTGGACACGAGATTAAAATTCATGTAGTGCTTATGTGAATGTCTTACACTTTTGTAGGTGTTATTCAGGCATAACTAACTAACTAGTATTACTAATCTTCAAAGTATTAACTAACTTTGCAGTGAAACCTCTGGCAGATCTCCTGCAGTAAGATGAAGTTGTTTAGTTGATAATCCTTTTTATATGGCATTGATTATTTTATTGCTTTGAGAAATTATGATGTTCTCTCTGTAACACAAAGCCCTTTTTTTTAAACCTGAGTATTTACGAATATTGATATTCTCCCAGCCAGAGCAACCCATCTACGCAGCTTTGTCTGTCTTCATCTTTTCAAAGCTTCCATTATTCTTTAAGATAAAAAGTGAGACTTTTATTCTGTTTCTAAGCCAGTGAAGGACACACAAGCGAACTCTTACATGGTTGTACCATTAATTTCACATTCAGCCGTCCAGACTTAAAGGGACGAGCGGATTGCCCTCAGAATCCCCGAAACCTGTGTGCTACTCTCGCTCCATCTCGGTAAACCCATGAGATGATCCACTCGACAGGATCTCCTCCTGAAGTTATCTACGGAAGGCCAGACGAGCCGAACATGCGGCTTCCAGACCTGTCCAGACCTGTGCTCATCTCTGAGCTGCTCAGACCTCTGGGAGGAAAACTGCTGCTTAGAGAAGATGCCAGACTCGTAGCTGATGCTGGAGTTCCTGTGGTGTCCGTTCACAAAACCGCTTTGACCTCAAGAATCAGAATAAAATTTGACGAGGCGTGAATGTAAACATACCATACATCTAAACTGTGATCTTCTTACTTTCTCAAAAAAAATTGCTGAAGCTGTTTATCAATGTTCAGAAGAAGAATGGCTCAGAATAACAGGAGTGTTTCCAGCATAGAACAGGAATCTGATTTCAAATCATTTAAATATTTTTTTGTTAAATAATTAGTTAGTTTGACTGAAATTTATATTTTTTTATTATATTTGTGCTCATTGTGCTCATTTGAATTGTTAATCCTTAAAACTTAAGACTTAACAAGTTCAGATCCAGATCAGGTTTCTTCTTCACTTCTGGCTTTAAGGTTCGGTATAAAACACTGAAATATGAAAATATCCTAAATATAGTCAGATCTATCTACCACTTTCTATTATACCTATTAAAAATGTCAATAAAGAAAAATTTTGATTAACCCCATTTTAAATAAATGTATTTAATAATTAAACCTATCTAAATGTTGTTACTCATTTAATCTCAAAGATGCCGAAATAGTTTTATTTTTCTATTTTTTAGACCTTTTTTATTATAATTTTAAGTATTTGTCCATAGAAAGAATCTTGAAATGAGTAAATGTCTAAAAACAGGTTGAGTAGCTTTGTACTGTATTTGATTTGTAATGATCTCATGTGAAATGGTTCATAAATTTGCCCTAATTCAAGAATTAATAAAATCCACATAGTGTTTTTTTTTTCTTTCTTTGTGGTCATGATTTAATTCCTAATATTGATGTCTGTAAGTCAGGAGTTTAGATGGCTATTTGGTGCACGTTTAACAGTAAATAAAAAGCTTCTGAAATGGGCTCTCGGACATTTTAAGGGTCTTCAGCTTTCCAAAAACAACCTGAAAGAGTTGAAAATATATGTTGAATTCCTGTAGACCGATGACCAAAGTGACTTCCCAAGTTCTAGATTTTTTTCTAAGATTTTTTGTACAGAAATAAAAGTCACTCACCCTGATGCATAAAAGTTTCAATAACACATGACAGCTTATGCTTTTTTATGAAACTCATCCATGATGATCTGTGTGTGTTTGAGTGTTTTATTTCAGTTATACCACGTTACAGCAGTGAGCATCTCCTTCTCTCTCTCTCTTTCTCTAACACACACACATACATTTTCTTTACAACACTCTGACCGTTACAGAGCTCTGACATTGGAGACCCCTTTCAAAAACATTAAATCACTGTCTCTTAATAAAACACCTTCACGATTATCATGTTGTTTTTAAATCTTAGATGTTGGTGAGCGCCCTGTGTACCCTGTGTATGTATGATCCGTTACCATGGAAATTATAATGTAATACATTTAATTAAAGAGCATATTAATATAAACTTGTCCCAGTGGCAATGTTCGGCAGTAGTGATCCACACTTCCTGACCAGTCAGATCACTGAATCCCATTCGATGTACGGATAACTGATTAGAAATGTCGCCACACTGCCACACAGCGCGAGCGCTCAAAGGCTTCTGCTAGAGGAGCGTCATCTCCTACTGTGGGCTAGAAGTGAAGCCTGTGTTGCTCCAGTGTTTTCTTTCTCTATTTGTGTCATTTCAGATGCTTGGAACACACACACACACACACACACACATGCACAGGCTTATCTGCACAAGACACCAGACCTGCTTCTATCGGAGCCTTAAACGTTTTCCGTCTACATCACTCACAGCTTTAAAGCTAAATTATAAATATGAAGCTTGAGAAAAAGACATAATTAAGATATCTGTTTGTGTGAGAAAGAGAGAGAGAAAGCTTGAGACTGGAAGTTTTCACTGACTGATGAGATTCTTTGAATGTTATTATTTATTTGCCACAGACTGGGCTTGTTTATCAGAACTGATAGGAACGTATTTAATTATTAGTAAATAGTTTGTAAGAGCATTTAGGCAAAAATCCAGTATTCTTAAAATGAAAAAAAAAAAAAACCTCTTGCACTCCTGAGTGTGAGTAAATGAACACATAAGACGACTAAATAATGTAAACCTTGACATGATTCAACTATTCTGCCTGGATTCCTGCACTTTTATATTTGGAACATTCTTGGGGTTTAAAAATGTTCATTTTTACTATGTTTAAAGCTTTTAGCATGTGCCATTATTAGGAGAACTTTGTCTCAATCAGTAACACATCCTCATACACTCGGTCAGGGACTCACTCCATCCAGAACATTTAGTCAAAAACTTGTCGCTATAAACCACCAAAAATGTCACCATTTCAGACGGGTCAACTTATTGGGCTGCATCAAGCAAAGAAAAACACTAAGGAGATTTGAAGCTACTGGAACTGGGTTGAGTCAAACCCTGCAAGGATAGTGTTGAACCATCAACTTTATCGGAAAGAAAAAGCATTACGAATGTAGTTAAACATTACTTAAACACTCGGGGAAGTTGCATGGCAAAAATCAGAGCTATGTTTCATAGGTAAAGGAAGAGCATTTCCATAAACACACACACAATGTGATGAGAACTCACAAGACTGAGACTAAACAGCTGTGTGGATATAAGAAAACCACTTGTACATTAAACTTATCAGAAAGCATAAAGATTGGACTTTGCAGCAATGGAAAAATGTGGTCTGATGAGTCCAGTCCAAACTAAGACAAATAAAATAATCATTCTGTTATAATAAAGAAACAGAGCTGTACAATTGGAGGATGATCCGATCTGTAAGAGCCGAACTGTAAGCAGTGAATGCTGTTGCAAGATTTTACCTTTTTGTTTTTTGTACCTTTTCTGGAGTTTTGTGGACATTGCCCCATGTAATTGAGCTGTTTGCATGGTACAGGTGTAAAACACACACATACTAAATCTGTAAATGCAGCAAAATGTTTCTGTTTGGTTTTATACAAACTATTTCCAAACATTAAGTTTAAGTCCCTTTACGTTTACTGAGAGATTAAGAAACCAGGCTTGTTGTAAGAACTCTGAGTTTCGTTATATTCTCCTTGTAGCTCTAAATGAAGCAATTAACCTCATAGACTAACAATGACATTTAAAATGTGTCATTTTATTTCTGCCACAGCTCTCCAGTTCAGCTCAGACTTTCTTGTGAAACGGACTCCTTATGGTCTATGAATAGCTTTCTCCGAGCCTGGCAGACTCACAGGACTCGCCGATATTTCCTCAAGTGCCCCTTAAAAAGCGTGACCGAACCCTGGCCTCTGCTCCGTGTAATCAAGTGTGAATGAACATGTAAATTTAGCCAAGTAATAACAGAATCAGTCTTATCTGTCCTGCCATACCATCAGCGCAAGCATATGAATAGTGGCTAGCGTGACTGAGGTAAAAACAAACAGATTTTTGGAAGCGAGCGTCTTCGTGTGGCCGGAGTGAGGCCCGTGGTGTAGAGGCCACTGATACACTCCATATGCAGTCAGAATTTCGAGTTAGCCAAAGCAAAACTATGGAGCTATGGCGCTACTAGACAGCTAGTGTGTGATGAGGCGGGAGAGCAGGACGTCAGGATCGGTCACGCTGCTCGTTTTAAGGAGACGCAGCTGCATGTCTCACCTGCCTTACACAGCTGTCCGTCTACGCTAGAGGCTAACACGTCAAAAGACTAGCAACACCCTGGCCAGCTGAAATCAGATTAGTGAATGGAGAAAAAGGTGTCATCCCATCAACAACCCATGTTGTACAGTAAATCATCTACTGATACACTCTCAGGCTAAAATCAGGCTAGAATTCCCACTGAGAGCATCACTCCAACTCAGAATTTTAGAAATTAGTTTTTATTTTGTTTTTGAAATAACGTTGTTTTTGCTCACCTAATTATTATTTGTTAATGCGATGTGGCAAAATTCAAATTTATTTGTCATATGCACAACTATACACAGTATGATATGCAGTGAAATGCTTACGTGACTGTTTGTGACCTTGAAAGGAAAAAGGAAGTAAGGAAGCAAAAGGCTAATAGGAAAGAATAAAAATATAAAATCTACAATTTTGTAAATAATTTTGTTCAATAAAGTACGTCTGTGGGATGTGCAATATGCAGACAGCAGCAGTACAGGGTGGCCATGGAGTATGAACATAAACCAGAAATATGCAATGTATATGTTGTGTGTTGTGTGTTCAGTCCTAAAGTCCTGTGCAAATGTTCAGTGGTTGGTTTTGGTGTGTTACAACACATGTGTGAAGGAAGGTGGTGGACCAGAGGTGGTGAAAAGTAATAGTTTCTCTCCTCATCTAAATAAATTCTTAGATAGAAGCTGAAGTAAACATTCAGATCCTTCACTCAAGTTAAAAGTTCTTTAATTGCATTAAAGACAGTAATGGTGGTGGAAGACGAGTAAATCACTCGACCCTGGAAGTGCTGCTGGAGGAAAATAATCTTCTCTGTGGTGAGAGTAACTCCACTTCATTGTTACACCGTCCCCGTCTCTCATTAGTTTCCTTAAGCAGCATTACTCAGAGTGTTTTGTTTCTCACAAACTAAAGGTCTTTCTCTGAGCTTTTGAAGCATCCGTGTCTGATCAGGCGTGAACTGACGCACGTCTGTGTTTACTTCTAAGGGAAAATAAACTGCTGAATGAAATGATTCCTAGAAATCTGGATAATTAATATTGTTTGTGGTAGTTTGCACTGTACATACACTAAAAATGGAATAACTAAAGATGAGATCTTTAACACTGCAGAAAGTGTAAAATCAATAAATCTGCTGAAGTTTGAAAGCTTGTATAAAAATATAAAGGAAACTTAGCCAAGTAGCTCATTTGTCATTTTTATCTGGATCAGGTGTCACAATGATTTTGTTCCACTTATTGATATAAATCACTTTCTGAAACCTTTAGCCAGGTGATGATGTGCTTTCTGATCGAAGTGGCTCAGAAAATATCAATCTCGATGAGCACAAACCCAGCTGTAATGAGAGCATCATTAGACTGCTGAGTCTTTCCCAGCTTGAGTCTGAGTACAGACACAAGGTGTCTTAGTTTTAATGTATTCCGAAGTTGGATCTGAGCAGAGCTTCCAATTTCTCTTCAATATTTACACAAGTTTAAACCATTTCATATTCAATGTTAACAGGATTACTTAACGACAAACAAGAATTTGTGGAATTCCCCCCGACTCCCTGACTTCTATTTTAAAAAATAAAGCCTCAGTATTAAATAATCCCTGGTGGTTCATTTCCAGAAGCCCCTCAGGTTTGAGAAGAACCTCTGCTCTGTACTAGATAAAGCTGAGTCTGCAGAGCGTCTGGCAACCACACGGCTGCCGAGGAGGGAGCCAGAGAATAATCTGTGTTGCTTCAACGAGGAAAGCTAATGTTCCTCCTACTCTAGTAAACATGGAAATGATTTCATCTCAACGTCAGGAAAGAATTAGAAGTCGTCAGGACTGCCAAGTGGAGATCAGAGGTCTGGCCTGACGCTTGTGCGTGTCTCAGCTTGTACATTTGTATAAGATCTTGGCAGATTTTGCACTGAATCTGGTTTTTATTTTCATGTTTTTCCTGTGTTTGTGTGATGTGATGCTGAAAGCTGTAGGAGTGTTACTGACACTGCTGATTGCTGGACAGTTTTGCTCCTTACCTCAGATCTACAGAAACATGCTCAAAGAGCATTATCTAGGATCTGGCTACTGAAGAATTCCTGCTCAAGAACGTCTCCTAAACCACAAGTTCAAGAAGTAACCTCAAATCAATATGGCTCCTCAGAGCAAAGGAGCACTTCTCACCTTTGCACACTATATACAGTATGTACAATCATTAGCTTAAGATCAACTAATGCTTAAATGCTTAAACGAGAGAAGATATTGGAGAAGATGGTGAGTATGACTTTTGAATCAAATGAGGCAGAAGGAAGTAGAAAAAAGGAGCCAGAAATACAGCGCCACCAGGTGGACCAATTACTGCCATTGTTCTCTGCATTGCAATTGTAGCTAAAGTTCTCATCCAGCTCATGCTTTGGTGTTTTGTGCATACTGAGGTGCTTTTCTTCTCGCCACAGTTGTAACGAGTGATTATATGAGTTACTGGATCCTTCCTGGCAGCTCAAACCAAGGTGGCATTTTTTCTCTGCCCACTCTTATCATGAGGATAGTTCCACTCACAGAACTGTCGCTCACTCAGTGTTAATTGTTTTTCACCACACTCCCTTCTTGATCCTGAAATCAATAAGAAGCTTGATGATGTTACATTTGAACATTAAATGAAGTTTTTGTCTGCAATTGTGATGCTGCCATGTGATTGGCTGATGAATAAGCAGGTGTACCTAATGCGTTCTGAATCGAGTGGACGGAGAGTATATATCACTCTCACTCACTCATCGTCTATATCGCTTTATCCTGTATACAGGGTCGCATGGGCCTGGAGCCTATCCCAGGAGACTTAGGGCACAAGGTGGGGTACACCATAAAAGAGCTGCCAATCCATTGTAGGGTGCACAATATGGATAATATATGTAATAATATGGGTAACAAAAATATTAGCCAATTAGCCTAATCTGCATGTCTTTGGACTGTGGGAGGAAACCGGAGTACCCGGATGAAACCCACCAAGCACACAAACTCCATGCACGAACCCGGCTGGGAATCGAAGCTGAACCCTGGAGGTGCAAGACGACAGTGCAAACCAAACCACTAAGCCATTGTGCCGCATGGAGTGTATATTATAGGGCTTTGTACATTATTACTATAATCTGTGTATTAATCTGGTCTGTAGTTATATTTCCTCATAGCTGAATCAGAATTCAGAAAGCAAACCTACACTAATTCACACATATGAAATATTTCAATTGTACTTTGTTTCACATTTTCTGTTGTATATTTTTATTTTAGATGAATGAACATATAAGCTGTGGTTTTGTGCTTCATGTATCAGTCTGATGATTAGATGCCGACTTTACATGGACATGTTGCAATAATCATACTGTGCATCTAGTATATTATACTCATGCCTTTTTTTATTGTCTCTTGATTCATATCTTTTTCTCTGAACATTGTTTATATTACATGAAGGGGTTTTACACACACAGAAACACACTTCTGTCTACACTAAACCCTGACTTGTGCTCGAAGCATTATAACTGTCAGGAGAGACGTCAGAGCCGCGCTCACATGCATATGAGTGTGTCCGTATGTCCATGTCCATGTGTCAGTGACTAACCAAGCCACAGCACTATTAAATACACACACACATATCCTACACACATACTACACATCCTACACACGCTTATCCACACACACACCCTACACACACTACAACCCTACACAAACGATGAGCAGCCCAAGCAACTGCGCTATCATGATCACCACAAACTCGGTCCACATTAAGTGACATCAGCAACCAGGGCTTTTTGATGGTCTTAACATGCTCAAAAGACACACAGGTTGTGTGTTACTCCCAGGTGGCGATGGCACAGGTGCTTGGGTCCGCTAGTTGTTGCTTGCGACTATAGTTATTGTTGTTGTTATTGTTGATTTCATTAGGGCCCGAGCGCTATAGGGTGAGCAGGACCCTCTTGTTTTCCTAAGGATTTTTTTTCCACACTTTTGGGCTTTTTGGGGGTCTTAACATGCTCAAAAACTCATGAAAATTGGCAGACAGGTTGGAATCTGCTGCCATTAGGAGGCCTGAGAGTCGAGTGGCCTGAGGCCCCCAGGGGCCCCCCCACGAGATTTTGCTGCATAGCTCATAACCACGAACACAAAACTCGGTACACATTTAGAGCTCATTGAGCCGAGCAACTTTCGCACTGCATGTCCTGGGCTCACCTCAACAGGAGGCCGGTTATTTTGGGTCGTTTGTACTCCTCTTAGGGAATTTATACCATCGCGACCAAACCCGGCCGATGTGATCTAAAGACATTCAGGACACAGAGGGAATTTTGATATCTCAAACGGGTCAGCCGTGATAATGTCTTAAACTTACACTGAAAAATGGTTAATAACTTTCTGTGTGGCATCATATTGAGTGTCACGTTCAGTGACATCACATTGAGTAACATCATAGTTTGATCCTTATTTTCCAGCATCTGCGGCCTATTCTAAACACGTACACATCACAAATGTTAACACTCACGTACACAAAACACATCTCACACACACATACACACACACACACACTCATGCACATAAATACACACATACATACACACATACATACACACATACATACACATCACAAATGTTAACACTCACGTACACAAAACACATCTCACACACACATACACACAGACACACGCATGCCCACAAATACACACATACATAGACATTACAAATGTTAACACTCTCACACTCAACACACACACTAACACACTCAATAAATATTTAAGGCCTAAACTGACATCAGCTCTATATAGGGTGTGAAATGTGCAAGTTGTAAAATGTGGTGCACCCGGACAGCAATGGCTTTTTGTAGATCTTAACAAGCTCAAATAACACACAGGTTGTGCGGTGGACTCGGGATGACGATGGCGCAGGTTGCTTGGGCCTGTCATCGTTGTTTGCAACTATATTTAAGTGTGCCTAGTTAAGTGTGCCTAGTTAAGTGTGCCTAGGCGCACCTATTACTGTTTCCCCAGAAATCCATTGCGCAATCCATTTATTATTCCCTAAAACTTTGGACCGTTTCACGGCCCGCAGCTTTTGTCAGTATGTTACATCGTTCCGTGCGGCGCGCTCGGGAATGGTGTGCTATGACTTTTGGTTGGGGGTCGTCGCGTGGTGCTCCCAAAGTCCCATAGACTTAACATTGAGGCCGGCCTCTGCTGTGACATCATAGATCCGTCGAAGATGCCGCACACATTAGCACTGACCCGGCAGTCACATATGCACACTTAAAATTTCTTCAGGAATTTTCGCGCTCTAGTTATCAAGTGTGCCGGCGCACTTATTACTCTTCTCCCCTAGAAATCATTGCGCAATCACACTTATTACTCTTCTCCCCTAGAAATCATTGCGCAATCACACTTATTACTCTTCTCCCCTAGAAATCATTGCGCAA
>JAQMYJ010000016.1:2907723-2926214 GCA_030014305.1 Clarias laeviceps | reverse complement strand
GTAGAAAGAAATAAAAATCAGGAACCATCATGGAGTTAGAAAGTGACCCCAAACTTTTGAACGGTAGTGTATATATGTTTTTTTTTTTTTTTTTTTTAAATCATTTAAGACGAGATCTAAAATAAATGTTTTTTTTTTTTTGTTTTTTTTTTTACCTTTAATTTATCTAAACGGTCATAAGAAAACTGTATTCCAGTGCATCAGGTCATTTCACTCAGCTCATCAACAAGAGTTAACTCTCGACTGAGATAAAGTAAATGAATATGACATAACTGGTGTTTTCCACACGTTTTACATGTGACGTGTGACCGGGCCCATATCTCTTTAATATGTTTTCCACACATTTTACATGTGACCTGTGACCGGGCCCATATCTCTTTAAGTGATAAGAGTGAGATTTGATACAAACTGGCTTTTAAATATTGAATGTCAGAGACATAAAATCTCATATTTCAGCATTTTGTCTTTTACAGATTGCAGTGACTGTAGCAGGATTGACGGGGAAGGATCCTGTCCAGTGCAGCCGTGATGTCCTCATCTGTCCAGACTCAAGCCTGGAGGAAGCCTCAAAGCAGGTCATCATTCACCAAATACACACCATATGAGCTTTAGCTCTATTTAAAAGATCCAAACACACTAATCACGTTTGTGTGTTTGTGGTCAATAGATATTTTAAGAAGCTAGAAATTATTCATAATATTGTCTAATTAAAATTAGTGTATTATACATGTCTGTGTGACCATGTGATTTTATTATTTTATTTTTTTTATTGTTTTACAAAATACTTTTTTTCTTTTTATTTGGTAGGTTTTTAATGTTAACTGTATAACCAATGTAAATGTTTAAAGCTATTGATATTTACCGCAGATTTTATAATTTTTTTATTTATTCTTTAGTTCAGTTATGTCTTTACATTTTATATGCTGCACTTTATGTTGATTTCATGTTGATATTTGTGACACTTTAAATAACAATAATTTTTTTAATTTGATCCACATTTCTATTTGAAACTTTAATTAGATGTTATTTAAGGATACTTTTTTTTTTAGTTTACACAAATATTGGCATTTATTGTTTATATTTACATTTAACATTTGTATTAGATAGTTTTATATTTTTTTGCCAAATTGTTTATTAATTCAATTTCTCATGCATTATTATTATTATTATTATTATTATTATTATTATTGTTATTACAACATTTTCTGGAGTGCAGTTTCTCCCTGGTGGACCTTTTCTGTCACAACAACATGGTATTATTTGACATCCATACACTCTAAAATGTGTATTGTATTCATTAAACTGCAGTGAATAAGAAACTAAAGTGTAAAGAGTAATCAGCAGTGTGCTTTCTACTCCACACACTCTTCATTTAGAAACTGGGTTTAAAGGTCACTAATGGTAAAATTCCACTTCAGGGTCCATATGACGTGGTTCTGTTACCTGGAGGACTGCTCGGAGCCCAGAACCTGTCTGAGGTGAGAACTGAATATTTAATTTCACATCAGTTACTGTGTGTCATTCAGTATATTCAGATGTTCTTCCCTTCTGACGCGCTCATCGATTTGGAATAGGGTCTATCTGGACTCATCAGACCACATGAGCTTTTTCCAATCTTTATCCCTAGCAAACTGAAGTCTTTTTTTCTAATGAGTCTCACTAAGAAGTGTTTACTCTGACTCCAACTCTCCAAGCGGTTAAGTGATTTCAGAATTATGAATTATATATTTTATTTTGTGGTAACTGAACGGTTAATTTTAAATATTTTTAGAACATTTAAGTTTGTCTGTTATGTTAATTATACTAAATGTAATTCAACAAAATTAGCAAAAGACCCAGTTTGCAGTTTAAAAAAACATTCATGTTTTGTTAAAAATTGAAAGGAAACACAAGGATGTTCGAGTTTCAGTCCTGGGATTTCAGCACTGCCTAGGTGGGATTTTATCTGTGATCTGGCAACCTGACTGTGACCTAATCCCAAATCTGTGGATGTGACTGCTGTTGTTAATCTCTCGGCTGCTCCGTCAAGGGTTTGCCGCAGCATTCGATCTGCACAACAAGTTGGCACGGGTTTTATGCCGGATGCCCTTCCTGACACAATCCTCCTATTTTATCCGGGCTTGGGACTGACACTGCAGTGGCTGGGGTTTGGGCTTTGGCTGGGAATCGAACCCGGGCCTTCCGCATGGCAGACGAGAAACCCAACACTGCAACAACCTTTTTTATTTCTGGAATATGGTCTGGCCTCGTACGTTATACAGTATGTCACTTGATAAGTATGACTCAAAATAAAAGTGAGTTATGTCTCAACAACAGAAAGCTGCCACTTTAAGGGATTGATAAAGTCAGCAATGTTACGTATCCCATGTCTGAAAAGGGCTAAAGAGGGCCAAAACTTGTCAGTGTGTTTATAGCGTCGCTGTGTGTGAAATGGACAAACATTTTTTTAAATGGGTTGACTCGTAACACTGATAGACAGAGATGTTTTGGCTCCAATGTCTCTGACTAAGTGTGACGTCTGCTATGCCTCTTTGTTTTAGTCTCCTGCTGTGAAGGAGGTGTTGAAGGAGCAGGAGGGCAGGAAGGGGCTGATCGCCGCCATCTGCGCAGGTACTGTTTCATCCCACATGCACATTAACCTTGCACAGAAACACTTAAACGCACACACACAAACAAACAAACTTGTCTCCCCCCGTTTACTTTAAAGTGCATGTTAATTTAAAGTCATTTTGTTGTCATACTTGAGTGAGCTCATGACTGAGGTGCCATTATTTTCACCCTTTAAAAGGATGGATTTTTTTTTTCAAGTGAGTTTTCTTAATTGAATCAACACAAAGCGTGTTCTTTTAATTCTAAAAGATTGCATGCTTAAAAAAGTTCCTGAATAAATGTACAGTATGTACAATTCCCATGCATACAGACAAATGCGTTATCTTTTGATTTTTAAGGATCAGTCGGTCCACTCGCTGAATGTTCATGGGAGTTGACTGCAGTGGGCTCTGAGCCACCTTGGCCGGGATTGCTATTTACTGACGTACAGTCTTCTTTAAAACGTTTGCACTAGGGCTGCAACTAACGATTATTTTAGTAATCGATTAATCTGTCGATTATTATTATTTTCGATTAATCGGATGAAACACAAAAAGCGAGAAAAGCATTAATTTCCAACCCTTTATTCAAACCAGAACTAAAATCTTTAGAAAGTGCACAAACACGTTGCTCCTAGAGTTGTTATAATAATAATAATAAAATAAATATGGACTAACACAAAAAACAGACATGTATGCTTTAAATCTGCCAAATATATACAGTGGAGCCTTGAATTACGAGCATAATTCGTTCCGGAAGTGGAATTTCAAAACCAAATTTAATTTTTAAAAAGACACTAACGGAATCACTGCTGTAAACTAAAAATAAAACAAATTAACCTGCACTTTACCTTTGAAAAGAATCGTGACAGAGCAGTGTTTCTGTGTAAAGCAAAAAGAAAGAGTGTGTGTCTGTGAAGGTGAAAGTAGGAGGGGTCTGTGTGTGTGGCACGGTCTCCAATGATGCGCGCGAACACACACACACACAAACAGCAGGAAAAGAGCAATGAGACACAAAATAAAATATGTTTTACACGCACACACGTGATCAGTGTTATAGTAAACAGTACACGCGTGCACGGATGTTGATTATACCAGTAAGTATACGCGCACTAAGACCCAGCAGCCTCTGCCATGTATCTTTCCTCTACCTCCTCTACCTCCTTTTTTTTGCTCCGCTCTGTCTATGAGACGCCGAACTCTGCTAGCATCAGTGCGCGATACCGAGTGTGTTCACTCCGCTCCGCACTCAACTAAAGTTTTTTTTTTTTTTAATAATCATTAAAATGTCATAAAAATGTCTCCACGTCGTGCGACACATGAATCGATTATGAAATTCGTTGCCAACGCTTTTAGTAATTGATTTTATCGATTCGTTGTTGCAGCCCTAGTTTGCACTGTTCAGATATTTCACTGTGGCTAAGTGTCTCATCACAATACTGGGCTTCAAGTCTTCATTAAATGTCAATCGCCTTTACAGCTTCATTCACTAGAAATTTCATCACAAGTCCCGGTGTTGAATGCCGCCCCGAGTCTATATAAAAACATAGTTTATACTCTAATCTTTAAATCACTCTTTAACAAACCAAACAAAAAACCACAACCAATTTTAGACATGTTTTTAGTTCCCGCTTTCTGCACCACCTTAAATCAATCTAAATTTATTTTGTTTTTACCTTTTTGGTTTTACAAATAAGGAACTGATCTCATCTACAAAAAAACATTTGCCTTTTTTTTTCGCAAAGCTATAAAAATACATCTGGAAGCAGTGAACCTTTCCTGCTCTCTCAGGCCGTAACTGCAGACAGCACTAGTCCTGTCCATTCTGGAATGGAGGTTATAACAGTTGTACGTTACATGTCATTAGCTCTGCCGATGAAGGACACCGGAAGGACGTCAGGAAAGAGGGCACTGGTGCGGAAAAAAGTGCCCTAGAAAATCAGTCAAGATCCCACAGGAGTGTGTACCGAGTGAGTCGTGATGCCTTTGGCATTCCTTCACACACACCAGCTTATTTTATAGTGTGTTCACTGAAGTACTGCATCAAACTGTCCAAGGGAGGAAAGGGCTGAGGCTGTGAAAGTGTGAAGGGGAAATGCCAAGAAAACAAATCACCTCTTCTCACCGTATTGCTCAAAATGAACTTGTGTTTTTGTGATGTGTGTCACAGTGTCCTATCACCATTCATCTCCTTTGTCTCATGTGTAAGAATGTACAGTATGACCAAATCTGAGGATTCTGTAAGAGGAAACCACACCAGAATGACTGCCAAGCTGATTATTTGCCAATTTTATTATTATTATTTCTTTATTAAAGACTTGCATGAGCTTAGTGCAGTCTCAGCATACTGAAAGAAAGAGAGAGTTTTTCTAAATATGGTCCAATGACCTGAAAGGAAACTGAATATGTCAGTAATATTAGATAACACTGTATTGATTATTATTATTTTAAACAGAGATTTGATTGCTTCTTTGTCTATATGACTTCTGTCTTTGCACAAGTACACACTTGGATTCAAAATACTGTTATTTCTATCTTCTAATATATATAGACTATACATTAACTATAACATTAAAACCACCTGCTTGATATTGTGTAGTTCCCCTAGATAGATTCCACAAATGTCCATTCGAATTGAGATCTGGAGAATTTGGAGTCAACTCTTCAAACCCGTTGTCATGTTCCTCAAATCGTTCCGGTGCAGTGTGTCAGGGCGCATAATTTTGCTCAAAGATGCCACTGCCATCAGGGAATACTGTCTCCATGAAGGGGTGTAACTTAGGGGTCTGTAACAGTGTTTAGGTATGTGGTACTGTACATGTAAAAATAAGTTAAGTTCAGCCTTTATTTGTCACACATACAGTACTGCACAGTGAAATTCTTTATTCTTCACATATCCCAGCTTCTTGTTAGTAGGCAGGGGTCAGAGCGCAGGGTCAGCCATTTTACACCCCTGTAGCAGACAGGGTTAAGGGCCTTGCTCAAGGACCCAACAGCATCAACCTGGCGGAGCTGGGGCTCGAACCGCCGATCTTCTGATTCGTAACTCGGAGCCTTAACACAGTGAGCCACCACTGCCCTCTTGACATCCACATGAATTGCCCTAGTGCATCGTCTGACATCCCTTAGTACATAGTCCACATTCTTCCATTGCTCTGGTACAGTTCTGTAGCCCCCATTTCCATTGTATGAGCTTTCGTTGGAGGACACAGATCAGCATGGACACCTTAACTGGTCTGCAGCTACACAGCCCCATACACAACAAACTATGATGCACTGTGTGTGTTCTGACCAGCATTTACTTTTTCATCAGTTGGAGCTCTTCTGTGGTATCAGACTGGAAGGACTAGCTTTGACTCCCCATGCACATCAGTGAGCCTTTGCACCAGTTTATCAGTTGTCCTTTCTTGCCGTACTGTTGGTAGGTCCTGCAGACCGGGAACATCCCAGAAGAGCTCCAGTGTTGTTGAGGTTCTCACCTAGTCATCACAATTTGTCAGAGTCAGATCATTATCCATTTTTCCTGCTTCTTTCACATCAAGATTGAGAATTGACTGTTCAGTTGCTGCCTAACAGCCTGCCCGTGAACAACGTGAACAACACTGGATGATATGCAGTATGATGATGATGATGATGATGATGATGATGATATGATATGATATGGATGATCAGTCTATTGGGTCAGTAGTTTAAAGTTTAAACAGATCTGGAACAGGAAGAATGTTCTTGTTTTGCTGTGTTTTTGTGATTGGGGATTATAGCCATAACTACATTAGGATTGAATATTAATAATAAATTTTTCAGGTCCCACAGCTCTTTTGGCTCACGGGATCGGTTATGGCAGCACGGTAACAACCCACCCAGGTGCCAAAGACAAGATGATGGCTGGAGGTAAGACCAGGAAAATTGGTTCAGAAGTCTGCCTTTGGTTTTTTCTTTTTCCTGTTTACTCGAGAGTGGCTTTGAGTCATATAATAGCAATAAATATATAGGATGATCGAAATGGTCATCCATTGGGATTGGGTCCTTGTCTGAGGAAGGAACTCTGATTGACTCCCCATTTCAAACATAGTAAAGCAATCACAGATGAGTCTGAACTTTTGTAACCAATCATAATGCAGAAGTCAGGATTTATCAGAAAATATGGGAAGCTTACTTGCATATCAAAAGGGGGGGGGGGTAGATTAAGTTATTCATGTAAACAGTTAAGTTGGAAACTGGAATAATTTTGATTAGAGATGAGAACTTTGGTAGGTTTCAATCTCTAATCAGAATGATTCCATAAATATAGCTAGTGTCAGTGTTTGGCAGTATTCAGGTCTCGTATACGTCATAATTTGTCTGTGATGTGATGGAAGGAAGGTTTGCTCAGCAAACAGTATGGGGCAATAAAATGAAGGCAGTTGATGACCTGAATGTACTGAATGACCAGGTTGTCACATCTATAGAGTTTTTGTAGTTTTTTGTTAGACCCCCTTTTATTATTTTTTTTTTTGCATTTGACTAATAAGGGCAAAATCTTCTGGTAAAACTTATTGCTTTTGTTGTAAACTCTGTCTTTACCATTGTCAGGAATTAGATTTTCACTAACTGGTTGTCCTATTTATTTATTTATTTTTTTATTAGATGCTTATCCAATTTATAGGAGATGGGGACACACGTCAGACATGCCCTGTGCCGTGTGCCATGTGCTCGGTTGAATATGAGGAGTGATATATTTTGATGAAGTACCACAAGATATATTTTGCTTTGTTTTTTATTTATTTAGGTCACTACAAGTATTCAGAGGCCCGTGTTCAGAAAGACGGACACCTGATCACGAGCCGAGGCCCAGGCACCAGCTTCGAGTTCGCCCTGACCATAGTGGAGGAGCTGCTGGGTGCCGAAGTGGCCGCTCAGGTCAAAGCACCGCTCATCCTGAAAGATTAACGAAGTTAAAATAATTCATCCCAATGTTCAATGAGTAACAACAGGAGTACTGCGCTGTATTACATGGAGCATCAAATAACGTGGGAACTAGTATGCTTTTTTTTTTTTTTTTTTTTAAGAATAAAAGCACCTTATTTTGTTGCATGGTGGTACCAAGCAGTGTCATGGGTTTAAGTTTTAAGCACCTTAGATTTTGTTTCCTTGACAAAATTAAAACAAAATCACTGTACAACTGTGTCAGTAGTCTTCATTCATTCATCTTTTATACTTCTTATCCTGTGCCAATTAATCGCAGGGCACACACACACACACACACACACACACACACACACACTCACTATTGGCAATTGGGGAATGCCAATGAACCTAATCTTTGGTGGTGGAAGGAAACCCACCAAGTACAGGGAGAACATGGAAACTCCACATACACAGACCCAAGTCGGGAATCGAACCTGGAGGTGCTAACTACTACATCACTGTGCAACGTGCAAAGCTTGTCAGAAATTAAACTACATACTGTATTACAAAAAAAAGATTAAATCATGAATAAACATAAAAGAGGCAGGATTCAGGACCAGCTCCATGTTCTAGCCAATCACAGCTCAAAGCCGGCTTTCTAGTGAACGGGACTTGTATAAACGTGCGTTATCGACTTGAGAATGGTTCAATGACTGACTGTGACACCCACCAATAGGATATGTCGATTTTTTTAATGCTATCACGTGCTTTTGATGAGCCAATCAGATTTTCCCATCCACATGAGCGTGTTCTGTGGCGCGCGCGCGCGTGTCAAAAGAGAGCCTGTGCGCGCTGTTTGATGTCTCGCGCTTTTTAAACTCGGACCGTTACAGAAAGTTCTGTCTGTTCGGCTGCGGTGGTGCGTGCGACCGTTATTTTTACCTGAGGTAAGTTTTCTTTTGGCGGTTTTTATATGAGTGACCGTTTGAATACAGATTTAGGTTGTTAAAAATGTTAATTACGGCCCTTCCTGTTGTCAGTTGTGTTTTTTTAAGGACAAACATGTAAAATGACCTGATAAATAATTGTGGGATTATGAGATTTTTAGCCAGACGAGCTAGAAATGGAGCTCGCGCGAGTTAGCTACGTGGCTAACTGGTTAACGTAACGGCATCTCAGTGATGAACCTAGCGGCGTCTCACTGTTAGCAACTGGGCTTCATCTATCTATCTATTTATTTATCTATCTGTCTGTCAACAATTGGGCTTAATATCTCTCTCTGTCTTTCATTCATACATTTCATATATACACACGTATATAATCGTATCTATCTGTTAGCAACTGGGGATTATCTATCTGTCTATCTGTTAGTGACTGTTCTTCATCTGTCTGTCTATGTCTCTATCTCTATATATACATTTCTCTCTTTCTATCTGTCTTTAGCAACTGGGCTTAATATCTCTCTTTCATTAATCTTATCTGTTAGTCATCTATCTATCTATTTATCTCTCTGGTAGCAACTGGACTTCATCTATCTATCTATCTTTGTCTGTCTCTCTCGCTCTCTATGTTTCTTTTTCTATCTGTTAGTGACTGTTCTTCTGTCTGTCTCTCTATCAATATGTCTGTTTAGCTCTATATACATTTCTCTCTCTCTTTCTATCTATCTGTTAGCAACATGCCTTCATCCATCTCTTTGTCTGTATCTATATCTCGCTATCTATTTATCTCTATCACTTTCTCCATCTCTCTGTCTATTTCTTTCTCCCTTTCCCTGTGAGCATCGTTCAGTTCAAAGCAAACTAGCATTTTTATATATCAACAATATTTTCTGAACAAAATGCTGTATGTTCATCTCTCCACACACACACACACACACGTGTGCCACTTTATTAGGTACACCTCATACCACTTAGGTACACATTGTACCTATAAAAGTTTACCACTTCAATCATATATTTATATGTGGCATGTAGGGCTGCAACGATTAATCAACGTTATCAAGATTCAAGATTTTTTTTTTTTATTGTCAGATACCTAGGTACAATGAAATTCTTATTGTCTTAGGCTCTCGAGAACAAGGAGGTAGAAGGGCAGTGAACATTAAAATTACAGTAGGAGATAAATATAAAAAAAAAAAAAAAAAAAAATAGAATTTAAAATTTACACTGTAAATAACCCCTAATACGGTTTAACAACCATCTCCTAGTACACCGTGGTACAAGTAAACAATTAAAATGACAAAGTAAAGGCAAAGTGATGTAATGTACGATATGTAAAGAGTCGCAGTTTTCTAATCCAGATAACATGGAGTTGTGCAAGATAGTCAACTGTAAAGTTCAGGGTACATTTGAGCAGGAGGGGTAGCCTTAGGTATGTTACATCGGTGGAAGTGGTTGTGGGTGACAACTGTTTATCAGCCTGATGGCCTGCAGATACAGACTGTCCGGGAGTCTGGCTGTAATGCAATGGAAATTGATAAATTGGTCAACAACGAATTTAATTGCCAATTTCTTCATGACATCTGGAGTGCAGTGAGTAATAGCGCAATGGCAAACACCTTCACTAACAAAAGCAGTGGAAGGATTTCACTCTTACCTCGAGCAAAACAGCTGCTAGGATCAGAGGGAAAGATTTTGTGCTGACGGGGGTCGTGGCCAAGCACTGCTTTGTGAAGGATGTGAGAGTCAGCTAAGCGAAAAAGGATTCGCAACTGAAGAGAATGTAGATAATTACTGACTGTTTCTGCGCGTTGGGTTTTTATTTCCTGTTCTCCTCAGCAAAGTTTAAGTTCACACACACGAACGCACACAAATTAATGCTGGCTTTTGAGCTCTGCATGCTCTCTCTCTCTCGCATGCGCACACAAATATACTAGTTAGCCACATTCCCTTCAAGTGTTTTTTTTTTTTTTTTTTTTTTTCCCCCCCCATTTACCTCACTCTCCGGCTATTGACACTTCACTTTGCTTTACCCCGCCATTCACCACAGGTTGGTGTATTATCATAATTATCATTTACCATGTTTAAACTTTAATTAGTAGTTGTATTTTGTTGCCTCTATTTTTCTTTTCCTTTGTTTTTTTTTTTCTTTTTTGTTTAATTTAGTTTCATCATGAAAGTTGACATAGTTAAAGACATAGTTAAAGACATAGTTAAAGACATAGTTAAAGACATAGTTAAAGACAAAGTGTTCATTATTATTATCTTAATTGTTAGTTACCACATGCGCAAAATAACCTTAAGCTCAATTTAAAAGCTGATGGCTAAATAAGAACTGTTGAGTAATTCTGACGGTAGTAAGCCGATTGTTTCAATAATCAATAGATGAATCGTTGATGTCTGATAGATGATGATCTTTGGTTGCAGCCCTAGTGGTGTGTGTGTGTGTGTGTGTGTGTGTGTGTGTGTGTGTGTGTGTGTGTGTGTGTGTGGTGCAGGATGTAAATTTAATGTTAAAGACATTGGTCAGTGATGGTCTCCTGAGGAAGGAACCTTGACAGGAACCAGACTCCTGGACTTCCCTCATCCATCCATGAACCACCACTGTCTCCACAGGAACACGACTGGGCAGATCCTGTTTGTACAGGTTAACACTGACATTGTGTTGATATTGTGTTTGTCAGTGTATACAGAGTCAGGGTCACTGCTGTAATCCACTACATGAATAAGATCAGTAGCGTGGTGGTCCTGGTGGGGTTCCTAACAAAGCGTGGTGGCCTTCAGGCTGTTAGTCGGTTATGAAGTGATTTGTAGGTTTATATGAAGTTGGCTTTTCTGCCTTTTTTGTGAAGTCAGTTGGTCAGTACGCAAACTCTGCGAAATTCTCAAAATCAAAAAAAGTTTCAAAATCTGTGAAATGCAATCTGGGGGAATATGATGCTCATAATATAAAATGCATTGGGATAATTTTTAAACACATCTTCGAGCACTGTCATTATTTCTTTTTTTGTTTGATTGTTTTTGAAGGAGTTAAGTTTTATTTGTATAGCACTTTTAACAATTGACATTGTCGCAAAGCAGCCTTACACAGTCAAAAGAATGTTTTAAGTTTGTATGAAATGTGAATGTGTATGAATCAAAATGTTAAGATTGTCCCTGATAAGCAAGCCGAAGATGATGGCGACACTGGCAAGGAAAAACTCCCTGAGATGGCAGTAGGAAGAAACCTTGAGAGGAACCAGATTCAACAGGGAACCCACCCTCATTTGGGTGATAATGGATATCAGGGATTGATCTGCAATCATACTGTGTTTTAGGAGGCTGGAAGTGTTAATATAGAATCCAGTTTGTTCTTGGAAGCTCAGGTAGACTGTAGGAAACTCCAGTCCTGACCTATCGAGTGACTGCAGTCTCAAGTCCTCAGAGAACAGGTGTCAGCATCAGCTGAGGCCAGGCCCGTCTTCGTGGAAAAGTGGAACCGTCCCCAGTCACCACACGCATCCCAAGCAGAGAGCAGGAGAGAAAGAGAGGGAAGTGGAGAGAGCAGAAGAGTAGGAGAGATTAGTTGGGTATGGTCACTGTCACACAATGTATGAGGTGAATGTATATTTAGTGCAGAGTGCAAGCAGGGACTCCGGCAAGACTAAATATGACCGCATAACTAAAAGGGAGACCCACAAGGAAAAATAGACATGAGGGCTCCCTGAGATGTAAAGCGAACAATCACTTCACTGTCAACAAGCTTGAGTGATTAGTGAGAGTGGGGAAGACCGCAGCTAAACATACCAGTTCACCATAATACTCTACGTCCATGAATCCCCCAGATCTGCTGCTTTACCTAAGGCAAATCTATTTACAAAAATGCTTGGCTAAATAAATAGGTTTTTAGCCAAGACGGAGAGTCCAGAAAACATTAATTGGAAGACTATTCCATAACTTTGGTGCTTTGTAAGAAAAAGCTCTGCCCCCAGCTGTAGTTTTCATAATACGTGGGACTGACGAGCAGCCTGCATCCTGCATCCTGCATCATTGAAGTAGGTGTGGCAGATTGTAAGGCAATATTTCTGAGGTGAAAGAATTCTATCCTGCTAATATTATCCACATGTGCTTCAAATGAAAGGGTAGAATCTATAATCACACCGAGGTCTTTCACTGTTGCACTTGATGGAACAGAAAGGCCATTTGAAGTTAGTGTGTGCAAAAAGCTTGCTTCTGGCTGCAGTTGATTTGATGGTACACTTGAAATTTGCTTCCAAAGCAAATTCTTCCAAATTAAATGAATGGTGTTTCATGAATGTAATAAGCAATTTTAGGATTACAATTTGTCAACTAGTCCCTGTCATTGTCAGACCCCCTCTGCCCTACGGACAATCGGAGATCTTGACGCATGGAGGCCCCATGTGGTCTGATGGGATGCGTGTGGTGATTGGGGTTGGTTCCACTTGACCAAGATGGCCTTGTACTCTGCTGATGCACACAGCTGTTCTCTGATGACTCAGTAATTCAGGGCTGAAATTCCCACAAACAATTTTGTACCTGAGCCTCCAATAATGAAAGTTGAGTCCATATTAACTTAAACACCTGTTTCACCTTATACTGAATTTCCAGCCTCCTAACACTCTGTATGACTGCAGATCAATCCCTGCTGTCCATTATCTCCCAAATTGGCGTGGGTTCCCTGTTAAGTCTGGTTCCTCTCAAGGCATCTTCCTATTGCCACCTCGGAAGTTTTTCCTTGCCACCGTTGCCCTCAGCTTACTCATCAGGCATAATCTGATAATTATGATTTATACATATTACATGTTTCCTCAGACTTGTCAAACGTATTTACATAGTTATTTTGATTCTGTATGCGCTATATAATTAAATGCGCTATATAATTAGAACTAAACTGATATTTTGTTTTTCTTCCAATTCTCAACAGCCACAGAATCTTTATTAGAAAGCGTGTATGTGCATTAGCTAAGTTTTCCCTGTACAGCATTAAATAATATGTAGCGTGTTCAGTGGTCAGGCGACACATTTTCCTTGGAATACTCTTATTTAATTTTTATTTGTTTATTTTAAGTTTATGTACACATCATAATGTATGTCATGTATCATTGTTGAAATTTTTCTTGTACTATGACTGTGTTTTTCTAGTCAAATAGAGGAGTCATCAAGAAACCGGTAATGATACAGTATGGCTACAATTTTATTTAATTGTTTTTCTTTCTCTCATAAGCTCACTTTTCACTCCAGGAAGATCCGTTAATTAGCCAAATTAGCTGTTTGAGAAGGAGAAACAGGGTCACCGTTGAAGTCTGTTCATACAGTACACACTTCCTGGGCAAAAAAAGTTGCACAATCTAAGATTTCATTCAGTCACTTTTAGCCCTTTGTCTTTGATTACAGGACACAATGTGGTGTCCAGTTCTTGGTAATTCTTCATGCTCCCAGAACCACTCTTTTACACTCTGGAGTCTTCAGACTTCATTTTATGTTCACATAACATTGGAATGGAATCCATTTTCCATTGCTCCAAAGTCCAATCGTTATGCTCCCTAGCAAACTGAAGCCTTTTGAGTCTCACTAATGAGTGATTTTCGTATGGACACAGAGCTGTTTAGTCCCAATCCTGTACGTTCTCATCAAGTTGTGTTTGTCTGAAAATGCTGTTATTTTCATTATATTAAACATAGCTACAGTTTTTACTATTGATTATTTATATAAAATTAACAGTAAAAAGAAAAGAAACGATCACTTAAACACGAAGTTGCATTGTTTATATATTTATATATATATTTTTAAACCATGCAACTTCAAGTGTTTAAATGATCTTTTAATTTTTTCCTGACCACATTTCTTCCACAAAGTTGATGAGTTGGCAGTATTCTTACAGGTTTTGATAATGTGTTGAAGAGTTCTTAACCTAGTTCCAGCAATTTCAGATCTCCTTGGTGTTCTTTGCTTGATGCAGCCCAATAATTTGACCCTTCTGATTTGAAACTTTTTTTTTTTTGGCCAGGCGGTGTATGTGGCTAAATATAGCTAGCATCACCCAGTTCCTTTTCAGAGAAATGCTGTGAAATGATGGTTAGTTTCACACTTGTGCAGAGCTGCTCACTTGGGGTGTGTGAGTGTGCATGTGCATGTAGAGGAGAACCGGAAGACAAGTTCAGCAGTTCATTATCACATGATGTATCATGATTTCTCACTGACTCACTTGTCTCTTTTTTTTTTTTTTTTTTTCTTTTTCCCTCTACTTTCCATTTCTTTCAACTGCTTTACTGTCTTAATGATGGGTTAGAATTGAATCTTGTTCATAACATAGATGATATTTTACTTTGTACTCACATGTTTTGATGCACACCAATACCAATGCTCAAAATGCATGCTTAAGAACGTGTATAACAGACCTTCAGAAATCTTAATATTCTTGAAGCTCTGGACTTCAAATTGGTTAAGTTCAGACTAATTAAAATGAGTTTGTCACTTTCAAATTTGCTCCACAAAGTGTTTAACATGACTGCAGATGTTTTATCTGGAATTATTTTTGTAATGATAAATCAACTGATTAGATTTTAGTCACAACAAAGTCAAATGTCTTGAATCACTTCCTTCCTCCTTGACATACAAAATTAGTTTTTCTTCATAAATTTTTTTGTTAGTGCAGAATCTCAGGGATAAGTGGTTGAATGTAGGATTAGTCTCTAGGATTAGTCATCATATCTGCTAACACTAGATGAACCAGATTTGGGTCTCGCTAAAGTATATGGACACCTGACTGTCGCAACTCTGTGTGCTCATTTTTAAAATCACTGCCGTTAACATGGAGTCAGTCCCTCTTTGCTGTTACAGTAACATTTGCTGTTCATGGAAGAATTTACACAATGTTTTGGGGTGTGGCTATGGGGATTTGTCTCTGTTCCTAAGGTGTTCAGTTGGGTTGAGGTCAGGGCTTTGTGCAGAACGGTTGAGGTCTTTGGATCAATGCTGCTTCTTTTAGGTAGGATATATTTACAGGGTTAAAAAAACATTATTTGCACTATTCGCTATAGAAGGTACATTTATTTTTGAGCAGTGTTCTTTACTGAGTAGATGGGGACTGTTTTTGTGACATTACATACTGTAATTCTGACTCGTGCATTATCATTTGGGATTTTTAATGAATTTGTTCATCTGACTTTTCAAACCTGTATTAACTTCAAATTTATGAAGTGAGTCTTTTGAACATTTAAAATGAACATGTACAATCATAATTAGAATTTTTTTTTTCTTCTTAAAATGTTCCAAGTGACTGAATTAATCAAGAACATTGCCCAGCACTACCTTAAGATCTGTCTGTTTCACTCCTCCAAACACATTCTCTCAGTGCTCATGAACTTCTGCCAAGCCACATCCTACCAAACAAGCAGTCAACCCAGCTGGTCGGAGCTGAGTGACAAGCTGGGGGAGAGTATCTTCTTATGTGAGGTCACATTAGGGGGAGAAAAATTGAACTTTAAAGCTCTGGCCAATACAAAAATGGAAAAAACATTTTTTTTATGCCTTTTATTTTGTGTACACAGACTGGCGACCCAGTTTAATGACTAAAATGTGAATTTTACGTAAAGACTTAATTATTATTTACATGTGTTCATGGATCTGTCTTTTTGCACAGGGACATTGTCATGCTGGAACAGGTTTGATTTCTCTCACCTGGTTCTGGTGACGACAAATTGGAAAGCTCCGGTGTAGAAATGTTTTGGATTGAATTAGAGGTGAACAAGTTAGTAAGAAGCTAACTGGCTTTTGTTTAAAAAGTCAAATTATTTTACATTTAATTATATGTAGTCCATTCCTTAAACTTTTTCTCAACTAAAAGAAAAATGTATAGCATTTAAACAGCACAAACTAACTTCAAATACAAGAGTTTCACATTTAACTGAGCAGCATGTACCTGTCATCTGCAACAATTACTATTTCTAAACAATCTTGGCAAATAATTCACTCCTACCACACGGAATGAAAATGTGTAATAAGTCCATTTGTACCACCTCTAGGATTATAAAGAAATGACAATTTTTTAACTCACGCACTGTGATAAGCTGTGTCCTCATGACTACACCGGAATTACAGGCATGCCAATGTTCATTCCTACAGCTCTTTCTTCTGCACTACTGCTTAAATAGTGCTTTAAAAATTTTTTTAAAAACTCTTAAACTGTTATCACAACGGTTTCAGGAGTGCAACCACCTGGGCTACGTTGGAACTAAGTATTTCTGATCCTGTTATTTATCCTTTAGAATTGTTTTCCATGCGCAAATGTTCCTTACATTCCAAACCCACCCCTGTTGGTAACGAGTTGGTTGTGCTGTTTTATGAGGGATATGCACAAAGGGAACAGCTGACCTTCAGGATTTATTTAGTTTAAAAGCATCATTTCAGGCTAGGCGAAAAGAGCGATGTAAGGTTCAAAAGAACTGCTAGTGCTGTTGGACCAGATCAATAAATTGTCCATTGTGAGTGTTCTTTAATGTTGTACTAACGGAATAAAGTAGCACATTGTGTATTATTGGCAAAACGCAAACAGCTAATATCTTCTTACCACTTAATGGTAATAAATCTCTGCTTTCTTTTCCATAAGTGGAAGCCATGCTGATGAAGTGAAATAGCGGCGTGTAAAATATCTGGTGAAGCAGGGCCACGAGGATTTATAGTAATTGAAAATGGTGAATAAGCTCTCAGGAACAGTAGTTTGTCCCAGTGGCCTAGTTATTAATAGGGTTAATAATGGCAGTGCTTTATATAGATCAGTCATTTTCAATCGCAGCCTCATTGAGGGACTTCAGAGCGAACAGTGTCAATTTCCAACTGTAAAATAGTTACAAAAAGTATATTTTTGATCTAATGCTAGCACTTTATTGTGGGAAAGATGTGTAAAAGTCATCTCTTAGGAACTTTCAGGCCACCATTTTTATGCACATAAAATAATTTACACAAACGGGTTGTTTATCAGATGCCTCTTGTTGGGGAGAAATAATAGACACTGCAGGAAAATAAATAGCGATGGGACTCGCCAGTCAGCAGTATCCTCATTTTTATAAATATCCCAATTTGAGATTACCTTTTTTTTTTTTTCCTTTTTTTTGTTACAATTTTAAGACCTTCAACCTTAAAATGTTTTCATAACTCCAAAATTTATACCTTAGCTTTATTCAACAGATTTACAACTGAATTGAACATGAGTTAATTCAATGTAACCCTTTCCTTATACCATTAGTTTTCTCACTTACAAACCAAGCACATAATTTAAATTCTACAAACTAACTTCAAAAACAAGAGTTTAGCATTTAACGTCAAATGAACTCAAACAGAACGCCAATTTGTTTATGAGCACATGTGTTATGGCGCCAGTTACATTTGTTATTTCCAGAAAAATTTAACAAATACACACAGTATGCCAGTGTGTCAATAGTTTAGAGCGTGACCTGTGGGATTATAAAGAAATTGTTTTACTATCTCAAATACCTCCAAAAATCTGGGCATGTGTTGAGCAGTTGTGAGACCATGGAGGCACAGCTTCTAACAGATTCATTTGCTCTCGCAGTGTTTGTGTTTGTCTGGTGTAAATGAGTGTAATGCGAGGATTTTGAGAACAATTTGCTAATTTTAGAGAAAAAGGACGTAACATTTGATAAAGCAACGGTATAAAAATGTTTGTTGCACCACTCAGAAGCTCATGCACTCTGCACAGAATCAGTTACAGTTAAACCTTGTATTGCTAGCATAATTCCTTCAGGAAGTGCTTGTATATCAAAACACTCGTATATCAAAGCGAATTTCCCCATAAGAAATAATGGAAACAAGGACGATTTCCGAAAATATTCACACGTAAATAATCCAAAATATAAAGTAAAACTTAAACAAATTAACCTGCACTTTACCTTTGAAAAAAAATCGTGGCTGGAGTAGGACGACCTTCATGCACACGGCTGCACACTAGGGATGCACTGATACCGGTATCTGGTATCGGCCTCGATACCACATTTTCTAAAGTACTCGTTCAAAGTCCCCCGATACCAGGGACCGATACCACGGTCTGAGAAATGTC
>JAQMYJ010000016.1:2856922-2875229 GCA_030014305.1 Clarias laeviceps | reverse complement strand
ATGTGCCACAAACAGGAAGTTAATATCACCAACCATTCCCATTTTATTAAGGTGTATCCATATAAATGGCCCACCCTTATGTGCATGCTTGTATTATTCAACAATCCATCATTTAGCTTCACCTTTTCACGCAGTGGTGGATTTTTCATGCACAGCATCTGCATCACTCGCTCTTGTCTTTTCTTCCTGCTGCTGTATTAAACCTTCCCTCTGTTTTTCTCTCCATTTCTCTTGCTGGCCTCAGCGCGCGCTATGGGAGCCCCAAGCGACAGCTGCAGTTCTACAGGTACCTCTCTGTTTTGCAGTTTGATTCCCTGCCACTCCTGCTGCACCTCTCTGAATCTCAATCTCTTTCGCAACACATTCTTATAGTGCTTGTGTGTTTTTATGAATGCTAAATAGACAAGCTATCTTGGATCCTAAACAAACCTGTGATCAGTTATTGTTTATTCAGTGCGCTCAGAGGGGTGATAGCTTTAGGACTCATTTAGGACCAAATTAGTCATGATTTAACGAGATTATTCTGTAATCCAGGAAGAAAAAAAAAAAAAACATGTGACCAGTATTTGAAATATCAGTGTTTGTAATTTGGCCAGTCAGTGTGTAACAAAGACAATTTGTAAATTACAATACTGATTACTAATATTTCAACATTTCATCTCTACATATTTATTTAAAAACCGTTACAAGTGGAAATATCTTTAATGTTTTACACATTGTTTAATACAGATGGAGTTTATTTAATTATAGCAAGCTTTAAAGTCGGCATTTGATGTGACAACCGTTATTCTTTTACGCTACCACCTGAAGTCTCTAGGCAAGCTTTTTTGTAATGTTTTTATGCAGTCTTCAGGAATAGCTCTCCGGGTTTCTTGAGCGACATTCCAAACTCATCTTTGCCCAGATGATCGCATACTGCTTTAATCTTGTTGAGATGTGGACTTTGGAGAGGTCAGTCCATGACTGATAGCGTTCCATCGTTTTGTTTTCTGTTGAGTTCTATGACTGCATTGACTGTGTTTGAACTACTCCTCAAGACTAAGTTAAAAAATACAAGAAAGTCTGAATTTGATAAATAATTGTAATTACTTTTCCTGAAGTGTAATCTATGAATCAGTCGTGTCATGTTCTTTGTTTCATTAAGGGATTGTTTTTGTTTTTATAGATGAAGTAAAGGAAATATTTCGCTGATGATGTTCTAAAACTCCTGACTGTAGAGATCCGGGGCAGGGGGTGGCGGAGGCAAATGAGTTCTTTATTGAATTTTGATATTCCTGCATCGCACATTTCTTGCCTCAAGCTCAAAGTGTCCCGTGGACATCCTATAGCTCTATCCCAGACTGGAATCGATCACACTGCTGATGTGTCTTATATGGGGGCAGGGGGAGAAAGTCATGAAAGCAGGATTAGCTTTTCAGTTATTATTTCAGCCTCTCAGGAAATGATGGTTTAATCCAGAGCCATCCTGTAGTGGAGGTTCTGCCCAGGATCAAACGTTTGCTTGTTTGTGGAGACTTGTGAAGCCTTTTCAGATTTAACTACAGTATCACTTAAGATTATTTGCATTTATGGATTTGGTCTTAAAGCAAGATTTATTTTTTTTTGTACAAAGTAATGACTCAAATCCTTTTTATTTATTTATTTTATTATTATTATTTTTTTTTTTTTAGCAAACTGTTTTTTAGAAAACTTAGTAGTTTTTTTTACTTTGACCCCAGTGATTAGCTGATATCGTTTATTGTTGATGTTGGATGTTTAATTTGTTCTTGAACAACACTTCATATATTTTGACAGAAGAAAAATGGTGCTTACATACAGTACACAATGACTATCTCTCTCTCACAAACCTCTCCTTTGCCTCTGTTCTCCTGAAGTTCACAAAGCACTGACACTGGAGATGCCTTCCATAAATGTGAAACATCTACAAACTAAAAATAGGTAGTGGGTTCATAATTTAATTAATAAAAAAAAGACCTTTTTATATATTTAAGTTAGTTCATTAATTAGTCATCAAGTGAAGTTTACATGAAGCGTTTATTGTTCACGTCCCTGTGTACAAGCTGTTACTGTGGAAAAGGTAACGTATTATAATGGAAATTAGCTGACGAAAACTTGTATGAAAACAATGCAAACCGTCTGACCAATGAGATTCAACCATTCACAAATTGGAGATCTTGATGGTTTTTTCTTTTTGTTTGTTTGTTTTTTTAACTCACTGTTGGGCAAATTGTCTTTTTTTTTGTTGTTGTTGTTAATTACCAACATTACTGTTTTATTTGTTCAACATTTGTTTTGATAAATGCATTTTTGTTTGTTTTTTTCCCCCTTCTTTTAATACCAAAACCATGATGCCAGTCAAGGATCATAAAAATGCTTTCTGAAAATAAATAGGTGACTGTTTATTTGATTAATTGTTTTTATTTATTTTTCGTATCACCTCGTGACCAGTGAGCACATACAGTACTCCTGAGGAATTCTTGCTGCATTCCTTAACTTGCATAAGAACGGAGGGAGTATCCTGGTGGGAGCACACTGGGCTCTTAGCTCTGTACGCTCTGCTCTCATGTGTTCACTAATACAATAAGTGATTCTGAAAATTAATTTTTAAACACACCCACCCCTCAAGCTTCTACACTTGTCTTATCTGAAGCTGTTAAATTTACCGAATCAGATCCGTGCTTTCTTCCAGTGTCTGTGTGTGTTGTTTTATTTATTTTTATTTTTTTACCTGGGTTGTCCAGTTCACCTCTCCCAGGACTTCTCTCCACTCTGATCAGGATAAAGTGCTTCTCGAAAATGTTTATTTTTTAATGCGTCTGTGTTTGTAACACTAAGTCATGATGTTTTAGGCCACACCCACCACCACTACTATTTATTATAGTCTTTGTCACTCCATTCCTTGATGTAATGCTAAATTCTGAGCTGATGTACTTCACAGTGATGCAGTGTTTCAGTCAATTATTTCACTCTGCACACAATAACAGGACTGAGATTCCAGGAGAGAAACATCAACAGGGACATGTGAGGAAGAGACAAATTCAAACACTGAGTGAATTCTTGAAGTGATTAAAGTATTCATTACTCAGTACATTTTTTTTTAAACCTTTTGAAACTTAACTTAAGATGAGGGTTTTTCTAGCTCAAGAATGGGCAGAGATAACATGCATGAAGTCACAGCCGTTTGGTTAGCGTCGTTGTGATTGACAGAGTAGTGAGCGTATGCCTTTCCCACTTCTGGAGTATGTGGTCGACACTTACTCCAACCATATGGACATTTTTAAATTCACCCCAAGGAACAGATCTCCTTCGTCTTTGTTGAATTTTCATTAAAAGGTGTGAAATATTCTGCTTTCTGAAGGTAAGATATAAGATTTCTTGCTCATTGTGAAGTCACGTCACAAAAGCTTTGGGTTAACATCCCACCAAAAGTTAATCAGCTGGTCACTGACCAATATCACCCCATTTAATAGTTTGTCTGAAACGAATTCATGTCTACCTTCCCTCGAAAAAAGGGAACTCCTGCAATAATGTAATTTTTCACCTCAGAAGTTGGAGCTACAAAGCTGAACAATGAAAAAGAGAGGGAAAAAACACAAACTCACAGATGCTTTTTATGTTCATCTCTTGTTAGTAATAATCTAGCCAGCTAAGTCGGACAAGTGATGTATATTTTAATCCTCAAAACAAATCCGTGAATCGGTGTGACTGATATGACCACTGAGTGATTTAAAGACGTGCTGTGATGTTCACTGTTTGTGACGTGAGCCGCTGTTTAGATTTAGCACTTGCTGATCTCACAAATTGTTTTGCTCCCATAAGTTTTAGTTCAGTGCAGCAATTTCTTTTTTCACTCCAGTGCACTGCCAAGCACGTTATAAAGACGGTATTACATTGTGGGTCTTTTGGAGACTTTTAACAAGTTTCCCAAAGCACATGACGAGCCCTGCTCAATCAATTTCCCAGTAATTAAAGCTGCGCTAATTAAGATTGTACGGTTATGTTAAGTAATACAGCCATTTTTGTGCGTGAGTGTGCGTGAGTGTGTGGGTGGGTGGGTGGTGGGAGGGTGGGTGGGGGGGCGATTCTAAGTGAAAGTGTTCCTCACTCAGGCCTCATTACATGCACTGAGCTAAAAGCAAGAGAAAAGCTTTTAGTACAAAAGCCTCTGAATAATTTAGACCTGATAATATTTGCTGTGGTTTGCAGAAACAATCTCTCTCTCTCTCTCTCTTTCCCCAAATGACACAAATGGATTTTCTTCATGGAATCTAACAGACGAGAATGTAGAGGGAGGGAGGGGTGGTGATGAAGCTGATGATGGACAGAGTAAGGGAGGATGATACTGTTTCCTTGCTAATTAGTTTAGTAATCGCTAGTAAGACACTCCCAGTTTGGGTGGATCGCTGCATTGCTGGTTGCAGTTGGAGTTTATAAGGCCAGAGTGGGACCCAGAATCCTTGTTCATGAGCAGACCCCCAAGACCTCGGGTGAGTTCCGCTTTGGGTTCGAGCGTTGGCGGCGTCGTTGTGCATGCAGGCGTATATCGCTTCCTTCCTCTCTCGTCCCTGTGTGATGCCGTGCTTTTTGTTTTTATTGCATGTTGGTATCTTGAGTTTGAAGCCTAAAGAAATACTGCTACTAGTAATGAATTTAGACATCAAGGAACATTTTACTACATGAAGTTGAGCTGAAAAAAACGCAAATCGGATTATTTTAGAGCTAATGCATTTGTGTAAGCCATGAGAAAATTGTGAGAGAGAGAGGGAGAGGTCTGCAGGAGCTGGATGGAAGTGTGCTCTTACAGCACTCAGCACTCTGACGAAGGATCAATACACTGTCATATACGAGAAAACAAGTGTAATGAAAAAATCTGAGTGAAAAGTTTATGCTGGGATAGATTTTGAAAATGTTGAAATGCAGTCCTGGTACCTTTTAATTTCAGACTGTGAAAGAAAAAAAAAAAGCTTTTTGCCGTCTCAGTTTTTCTTTTCTTAATCTAAATAACAAATTTAATTATGCGTAAAGTTCTTTATATTGTTCTTAAGTGCATGCATTGTGAAGTGAATAAATAGTTCTGGTATTCAGCACTCGTTAGTGTTTGGCTGTTGATTATCGAATGTAATGTTTAATCAAGGTGTAACCATGGTGAGGAAATGTTAGCAGAGAATTATTGATAATTTTTGCTCAGATGAATAGATTTTAGACAGAAGGTTGGTGGTTGAATAAATGCAGAATTTTTTTTTTCTGTATATATTTGTGTGTGTGACTAATTTTGCAGGAATGTCTTGAATGTGAGGAGTTTGTGTGTACTTTTAACACATTTTTAAATGATAAGCCAGATTAGCTCAGATCGTCATGTCCTGTCCGCCTTGATCTCCGGTCTGCATCGCTGTCCGGATTGATTATGGTTTTACCCACCATGTGGCATCCAGTGCTTGTCTCTACCCTCCTGTGCCCCTGTGTGTGTGTGTGTGTGTGTGTGTGTGCGTTTTTGTGAGAAGAAGGAAGAGCAAGAGCAGCTCTGATTACAAATTGCATGACCACCTCGCTGCCTCTTTTCTCCCTGCTTGAGCTATTTAAGGCCGTGGCTGAACCCGGCTCCATCCTGGTCCCAGATTCTCTGAGCTTGTACGCATTGTGTGTGTGTAAGTGAGAGAGGAGGATGGGCTTGGGCCATGCTTGTGGGCGTGTACATGGTGTAAGGCGTGCGCACATCCACCTTTGCTTCTAAAAACCCTGCAGATTCCCAAACCGGCCGGGCCGGGCAGTGGTGTGCGCAAGAGCAGCAGCAGCAGTAGCGGAGGAGGCGGAAGGATGTTGTCCATGTCGTACAGCGAGAGCATTCGGAGCGGGATTAGCCGCTACCATTCGGACCAGGGGCTCAACCAGGCCCCGAGGCAACCCAATCAAAGTGAGCTCCAGCGTCTCAGGGAGCAACGCGCCGCCGCGCACGTCAAGAACATGGAGGACTTCCTCAAGATGAACGGCCTCACTTTAGAGGAGTGTGTGTCCTTTCAGACAGGAATGAAGTACAGGTAAGGACTTTGGACTCGCGCTGACTTCAGACCAAGTTCTGTGACCTTTTTTTTTTTTTTTTTTTTTTTAAAGCACATTGCTCAGTCTTCAATTTATACCCCGGATTTTACTCCACACACGTTTCCACCTGGTTCGATGTAAAGTAGCATTTTCAGTTCAGCAACAGGTTGTTCATTTTATTTCACTCGTGCAGATGTTGGAGTTCTGTTGGAGTCTGATGCACTAACGCTGCAGCTTAACGCTTTCCCGCAGTCGGCTCGTTCCTCCTCACACACCACGCTACCAGTCCCGGATTTATTTTCATCATCTAGGTCGCTGATATATTTGTTCAACAATGAGGGAAGGGCAACTCGGTCTCTGGGGCAGCACGCAGACCGAGATGCTCAGATAACCTGCAGCTTAGCTTCTGTACAAAGTGAGTTTTTTTTATTTATTTTTTATTATTATTTTTTTTAAACACCTTTATCCTTTACCGTACTCTGCAAGTAAGTTAATGTAATTAATTGCATTGTGGTTTGGGAATTAATGTTTAATCGGTTGAAGGATATTAAGAAACACCTCAGCTGGTGTTGTGTGTCAGGGACAGCAGTCACTCGGAAGCGTGTCACTCTGGCACTCGCCCAGCCTCATGCGGAGATCCGGTGGCAGCTCTGCATAAGGAAGCGGAGTTACACGAAGGCTGGTCAAGATCCAATCATGCAATAGTTAAGATATTTACTTTTAAGCTCTTTTAATTTTCAGGGGAAAAAAAGTTTTGACAGACAAGATCAGAGGCTGTGTGGGATGTTTAAAAACTTTTTTTTTTGACTGTCACCAGGTTTCTTTCCCCCCTTTTTTTTTTTTTTTTTTTTTTTTCTTCCCCTTTTTTATATAATAATGTTCTGGCCACTGGTACAAGTTGCTTATTATTGATAACTTTTGTATCAGCGAACACATTTTCCATTCACTTTAGTAGTAGTACACCTCATTTTTTTTGCCGCAGGACAAAACACACATTAAGAGCATCAGTTAATGTTCTCTTCAAACAGCAGAATGGAGAGAGTGGTTTTAACCATGGCACTGACACGTTTGGTTATGCCAACTGGTCTGGTTTGAGTGTTTCAGAAGCTGCTGATCTCCTGTGATTCTCTCACACAGAACGATGCAAAAAACAAAACGCATTCCATGAGCAAAGGGCTGCAGCCTGAAACACTTTATTTTTGAATAATAACAAAGGAAAACAAACGAGACTGATCTGAGCATCTCCTAAAAAACAGAAAAGCAGATCAGCATGCACAACACATCATATGGTGAGGTGTGTGTGTGTGTGTGTGTGTGTGTGTGTGTGTGTTATAAGAAGTGAAGACCACATCAGGTTCATCTCCTTTTAGCTAAGAAGAGGAATCCAAGGCTACAGAGGGAGCGGTATAAAGTGAATGGTGAGGTTCAGGGTGTGCTAAGTGTTTTAGGTGTTAGACTTATGAAATTTTTAAAACCAAGTTCAGTGTCTTGAATATTTAATTTTGAAGATGCTGCACTTTTTTCTTTGCTCCCTATTTAAACGTAACCAAATTTGATACTGATGATGTTAACAGAGTTGGGCAAAAAGTCAGCTTGTGCTGGTGTACAGTGTCTTCAGCTGGAGCTTGTGTTCATGACGATTCTCTGATTTTAATCATAAGGTTTTATATACAGTATGTAAAGTCTAATATGAATGTCCTTTAATCTATGGTACGATTCAGCTAAGTGGACGTGCTTGTTGTAATTGAGTTCCTGTAGTGCTGAATGAGTTTTACAGCAAGAGGTTGAAGGGGGGAAACCGGCTATAGCTCTTATTCTGACCCTCTGACCTTTTAAAGCGATTAGTGCTTGTGTAACACTAGCACATAACATGGAGCAGAAACCACAGGTAGCTCTCTTATCAGTGAAAGGTAGCCTGGATGAGAAAGTCCACAGGTTAAAGCACTCTGAGGAATTAAACGTGAGCCACGTCATGGGGATTGATTTACACTTTCTTTTTTTAAAAATTGCTACTAATGAATAAACTACTCCGCCTCCAGATGTTACGGGAAATTTATCAACTGCATCAGCAGCAGCTAGTGTGGTCTGGTGCAGCAGAGTTAATATCCTGTAGAAAGGAGTGTGTGTTCCTGCAGCAACTTAAAGGGTTATCCCTTTGATACCGCAGGAGATCGCAAAAAAATGCGTTTTTTAAGATTAGGATCCAGTTATTTGTCACATGTACATTACAGCACAGTGAAATCTATTTTGATTCTTTTCCCCTGCGTATCCCAGTAATTAAGCTGGGGTCAGAGCACTGGGTCAGCCAGAATACAGCGCCCAAGGGCCCAACAGTAGCAGCCTGGCGGTGCTCAGACTCAAACCCACAACCTTCTGATCAGTAACTCCGAGTCTTAACCATTTAAGCCCTTGTCTTTTTTTTTATTTTTTTTTTTATTATTATTATTTTTTTAACTGCTTATAGTTGCACTTAAATTGTTTTTAACCACTTAAATTGTTGTTTTTTTTTTTCCCCCTTTATTTGGTTTTGAATCCAAATGGCTCACGAAAGTTGAAGAGAGGACATTCCTCTGCTCGTTGGTTAACAGAGTCCGGGGATGGAACAAGAACAGATCTGCTTTCTGTACCGGTAAATGTTTCCATAAAAGGGATTTACTCTGTACATACAGTAGAGAAACGGTGCAGCTCATAAATGATTTTTATTGAATTTCAATAAAACATCTTGGAAAATACAACAGTGCTCATAACTTTGCAAAGACGGAACAAGGGATCCGGATACTGAGCATCTACAACTACACTCTGAACTTCAACCTCTTAACCCAAAGGTGTATTCAGGAAGCTCCTGGCCTGAGGGAGCCGCTTTTAGCTCCAGCTTACTCCTTGAAGTTGGTCTGGATCGAGGTTCATTCACGTTACTTGATTGTAGCTTCATGTCTGAAGCTCCGGTGCTTTCACAGGGTCAAAACTTTGTCCTTTGCTCAAAATGAGAAGAAGGTGGCACCATCCTGATTATCTGTTTACATGTGAGATTTTTGGCATTTAGCATTGGTAGCTCACTGGTAGGTTACTCGTCTGCCATAAAGAAGAGTTCAATCTCCAGCCAATGCCCAAACCCAAAGCACGGATAAAGTTGATCGCTGATCGGATGGTCCACTGTGGCAACCCCTCAAAGGGGACAGTGGTAGGTCCAACGGAAATAGTATTGCATGTATTCTTAATAACTTATAAATATTACACGGAGTAGTACAAATATTTTTGTAGTACTGTAACAATATTAGATTATTAATTAGAAAATCAATTCAGTGCGATATCATTGTTTGTGTGGCAATTTGTTCATCATGTTGACTTCAGAATATTATTTATAAAAAAAAAATTATATATATATATAAAATATATATTGTCTTAATCTATTTGTTAGCATTTGAGGTATCAAAACATCACTGATCCTCTACTATCATACAGGTATCACCTATTCACATGTTGGCAGGCAGCACAGCATTCTTTGTGGTTGGAGCGAATTATATTGCAAAGTTTGTTTATAATCGTAACAAAAAATTTATCTGGGATATTTGCAATACAAATCAAGTCATGATATCATAACAGCTCATCTCTGATGATTTCCGTCCCTAATAATACTAAATACTAGATGTATTGTAAGTAATTGTATAATACAGTAAATGAAGCAAGTGAGACTGTAAGTAGTGATTTTGGCTGTGTAGGGAGAGAGGAAGGGAAATGTGCTGCAAGTCATTTGTTTAAATGTAGGGTTTTGATGAGTGTAATATTGTTCTTCCTAAAATGGAGTCAAACGAAAAGGTGCATTTAGGACCTACTGTAAACACATTCTGTCTCCTTAGACAACCCATGTCTCCATAATGAATTAAATGTTAATGTTGTAGCTTCTTTTCAGTGCTAATGAAAAGGTGCGTCATTAAATAAGATGTGACAAGAAATCCTCTCCGAGGAGAATAAAAGCCCCGGTGAGAGCCTTCAAGTCTTTCAAGCAATTAAACACAGAACTGTGTGATGTGAGATTTAACCACTAGATGGTGCCTTTGTTCAAGAAACCGCATCAGTAAGTGGACTCGTCTTATCTAAGGGAGCGAGTGTCCGGTTTAAAGAGAGCCGCAGCGCTGGGATGATTCCCACCATCAAGGTAAATTTAATGCGTTTGAGTCAAAAGCACAACAAAGCATTTGAACCCTAATGTAAAACCCTGTGGTCATTTAATCTGAATTCTGATTGGTCAGGTGCGTTGATTTTTTTTTTTTTAATGCAGCAGATAAAAGTGCAATAATCTAATCCTGCGCTACTAAGACGATAGCTTAGTTTCTACAGCAACAGCACATTCACAGGGAGGTTTGCAGAACACACTCCTCTAATAATTAATATAATATGTATAATTGACAATATTGTGTATGTTTAGGTAACATGTATACAAGGAGACTTCAGTGTCAGCTGTAACCTCCCACATCTGCAGATTTATGCTCGACAAGATGAGCCGCGTTGCTGACTTTGAGAGAGAATAAAGTGAGGGAGGTGAAGGAACGACTCTGTAGCTGCTAAAATGTCGGTCAGTGTGATCTTTGGTCTGGTGAATGAAGTCATTGTCATAACTGTGCTGCTTTACACCACCCTGTGATTACTTTCCTGTAACAGCATGACAAAGTTTTATATTCTCACATAATATTTTAGCTTGAGAACAGATTCTGATTAGAAAGTTGGGTCAGACAGAGGCTTTCAGGCTTTTCCAACTTTAATTCAGGCTGACATGCACATATACAGTACTCCGTCATATTTAAGTGTCCGTGTTTGTCCTCATCAGTTAGTGTGTCACTCAAAGCCGTGTGTGTGTGTGAAAGAGAGAGAGGTTGTTGCGGACAATAATCTGCTGTGCTCAGTAAAAATGTCCAGTCTGAGCCTCATTCATCCTGATCGGAGCACACATGTACAGACCTGGTGAATATTTAAAGACCTTTTAATACCGCATTAAATTGAGGTTAATCATATCAGCATTCAAACCAAAATCAGGAGCACACTTTAGCATGAATAACAACGTTTAAATTTATTACTCTGTTGATATTTCTGCTCAGAATGTCTTCAGAGGGAAACGATGTTATTTATATCTTTGTGTTTTTTATCTGTCAGAAGGTTACAGTATTTCAGTACAGCAGCACAGTGCTTCATATTAATGTTCTCTTTAATATAACATGCGGTTGTTTCTATAGCAACAGTTCATACGCAGGGACCTGCATCCTGCATGCTTTCACAAAATGTGACCGTTATTTATTTATCCATATCTCTATTAATTTATTTAATTATTTAGATGTGCTGTATAATAAAGTAAAACATCTAACATGGAAAAGTATATGTAAAATTTCCAGAAGGAGTCCTTGTAGAAGTTTCCCAGTACTGGAGACACTTCAGGACAAGTTGTTATTGACCGAGAAAATGAGTGTGAGAGACACAGAAGGGTGTGAGCAAAAAGAGAGGGAGAATGAGGGAAAGACGGTGATCCGAGAGAGAAAACACAACACAGTAGAGAGGGAGAGACAGAAATGCTGTTGAGTGTGAATGAGTGCTATCAGATTGAGAGAGAGACGTCCGAGAGAACGAACAATCCTGCTGAACAAGAGCGAGAATGCAATCCGATGGAGAGAGAGCTGAGGGTGTGAGCGATCAAGTCAAGAGAGAGTGAACAATGCATTCAAATGAGAGAGAGAAAATGTGAATGAGAGAAAGAGAGATGCGAAAATAGCGAGAGGTCCAGGTTTGTGTGCATGTGCGTGTGATCCAGTCAAAGAGAGGGAGTGTACTGCAAAGAAGAGAGTGTGAGAGTGAAATCCAAACAGATGAGAGAGAGAAGAGAGAACAAATGGATCAAGAGAAAAGGAAGAGCTAGAGAAGGAGAGAGGGATCTGATTGGGTGAGGGGGAATGTACGTGAGAAAAGGAACAAAACTCTCTCTGTCGCCACATGACATCTAAACAAATAAGTACTTAATTAAACATTTGTAATTATGAGTTCATTGCTGTGGTAGAAATGGAATAAAGCTTTTCATAAAGTACAGCTGCAGGGAAGGAATCCGTTTTGTGTCAGTAGAATTCTGATAAAGTGTAAACACAACTGCAGTCATGTAACTGCATCACATAAACAAACGGCAACTTCTAAATCTGCAACACTTTCAAATGTGAGATTTATGTCTGCTCTGTAAATTAGCATTTTCTTTTCATGTCCAAGCACATCATACAGAGCTTTGTGAATCGGGGAATTCTGCACTCATCCTCTGGTCCTCGATTGATTTAACGTTAGCAGGCAATGAATTTTTGATTTTAAGCGTTTTTCACCCAGAGTTTGTCTAACACTGTGTGCCCAGGCACAACCCTTCAGAGTTACGCAAGAGTCGTCTGAGCATCGGTGTGAGCCTTAACATGACAGTCAGGGTCATCTCACATGAGTGTGCTATTGCTTTATACTTATGTAAGAGAGAGTTCCCTCAGGTAGTGATGCATTCTGAATGGTCAAAACCTCTCGAGACTAAACCTTTTTTTATAATAAAGTTTGCCATTCCGCACAGCTGGTGATGTCTCCTCAGTCAACTGATTATCCGTGTTAAACTACATATAACCTTTTATATTGCAGAAATCTATAAACAACAAAATAAAATTCATTAAATATACACACAGCAACATGGCTACTACTGAAAACCTTTTTCTTGCTTTATTTACTCATCAGAAATGCAGGTTGTAAAATCCTCAAAATAGGTGGGGAATGCCTTATAATGGGGGCGTTTCCAGTGTCTGTGTTTTGATTGGCTCAGAAAATGTGCTTCCACAAAGGGAAAGCAATCAGGAGTTGTTCATTTATGGCTTCTGTCACTGTGTGCGTGGTGTGTTTGTAAATGGATTGAAACTAAAAGAAAATCAAGTGTGACTGTTGTAATAGTTGTAATCAAGTTGTAATATTTTTTTTTTCTTTCTCTTTCCTTTTTATTTTTTTATTTTTTTAACTGTACTGTATGCTGTAGTCTTATTTAGGACATTTAAGCCCTACATGGAGTTCTGAGGTAACTTCCTCATTGACCAGAGTTCCTCTGTGATTTAGTTTCCTTCTCAATCTGTTTCAATCAGTTTTCATCCTCTAAGAATATGACCAGCCGTATGTTCACAAAAATCATTTTTAGTTTTCTTACGCACATGAATGTGGAATTAATCCTTGTATCGGGAGGTCCCTGGTGATTCTTGTCCCTGTCTCTGAATGTTTTTTTTTTATTTTTTTTTTTTGCTGTCTTTACTCTCGTATCAGTAGCATTTAAACACTTACAAATCACTGTGTAAAAAGATGCTTTAGAAGAAGACTCTTCTCATCCGGTCCGAATAGGGCTTTAATCAGTACTAAGACCATCTGAAATGGTTTCCTGTTCATGCAGAATACAGTATAATGCAAAGTATAAAGTATTGGCACCCTCTTCAGCAGCCACGTGATAATGTGCGCCTACACACATCAAACATCCTAAGATTGTTGTCTTTGTGCTCCCAGGTGCTGCACTGGAATGCAGATTATTCTTATTAAAATGTAATTACTGTTTTAACTCTATCATTGCCATGCAGCCTTGTTTGTCCAGCAGGCTTTTAAAAGTCTTCATGTAGATTGTTCTACTCTGTCAGCTTGTTGCTCTGTTCATCTTCAATTTAATCACTTCTGTGAAAGACTTGGTCTCGTCCTAGATCTCTTACAGCTCGGTTTCTGAAGCCAAGTGCTCCTTAACAAAGATGTACAGTAGATGCATATATTCGTAAGATGTGTGCGTGTCTGCCTGGTCATTGTGTCTGTGTGTGTGTCTGCCTGGTCATTGTTGTGCTTCAGTAAGTGGCTCCTGTAGATTGACTTCTTGTACAGCTTGCTATTTCCCTACAGAGTGGTACCTTGTTTGTTTACGTATTTTTTTAGAGGGATTTGAGTGGTGGTTGGAGACCAGCAAGAGGTCACACACTCTAGTAGTTAGTTGATTGCTGTCAGGCCACTCATCTCTCCGCTGAGTGTCTCCATAAGAAGTTAACTTCAAAAGGAGAAAAGACACTTTGGTGAGGGAAGAACTGTTTATAGCGAACATAAAGCACAGTTTCCTCTTTCCATTCCTCTGAATTCACAAATCCCGATGACTCTTGGGTAGTTGTTTGGTAAGATCATGACTCACCCATAGCGATTCACAGTTTGCCATGCCAGGCTGGGGAAAAAAAATTGACGCTTTTTATAACTTGTACTTGTAGCCTACCGTGTGTTTTATGCAGGCCTGTTCATGCCTCTTTGTGGGCATTTGTAGCCACCCAGGGGGCCAGAAAATCCTACAGAGATCTATAGCAGGGCCACAAATAATTTTGGCTGCACCACTAGTACTGTTGTTCATGTTAAAATTGGTACCGTACACAAGCTCATGAACATTGGGATTAAGTCCGTACAGCTCTGTATAAAAAAAATAAAATAAAAATAAAAATAAAAGAGACCACTGCGAAATAGTTTCTCAAGTTTTACTTTTTATACATGCGTGTTTTAGGACAATTAACAGTTTTGTTTTATGCTATAAATTACTGACCTGAATTTCTCCCAAATAATTTAATTTAAATATAAATATTATTATTTAGAGCACTTATTTAAAGAAGATGACAATACATGAACCATTGTCAAACATATGTTCAGAAAACAATCCATAGAGTTTCTCAGAGGAAAACAGAGCATCAGAGCAGAAGAAAGCAAATGTCCTTCCAGTATACCCTTTTATGTGGCCGGATTCGTGCATCACTCACAAAGATACATCTGCTTATTCCAACATTGTACTCCCAGTACTCCCAGATCATTACCGATCCTCTTCCACTTTTCATAGGTGATGCAAAACACTGGCTGTATCCCTGAGCCAGTAAAACGAGGATTGAACCCTTCTTTTCTTCACTCAGAATGTCTTCAGGTTTGAGGTACTACTAGCACTGTTTTGCCATCCAGCTGGTCACATTGCAAGAGGAGCATGTTGATCACAGCAGTGGCTTTTACTCTTTTAAGAATCGATTTGAGAAAAATGTGCAGGGATTCTCTCACTTCTTTCTAAAGTAGTATATAAATCCCGACTGCACCATGGTATCGGTTATCGCAGATCACGCTGTTGGGGTCCACAGACTCTCACAGCGCACCCTCGAGTAATTTGTAAGTAATAGTCATTATCCGTGGCCTCCAAATAATCAGCTTTCCTGTGTCTTAACATGGTGCCATAGTTCTGCTTTTAGTGCTCTGTAGCTGATGTCAGATTCTTAGCGTTTTTGTAATGAACATCAAAGTGGGAATTGGGTTCAAATGGAAACAGAAACCATGGCTGTTTCATGGACATTATTATAAATATAATTCTAAATGGTTTTCAAGTACAACATGTCATTCATTTATCATTTAGTAAGGGTACACACTTTCACATACACAGTCATGCACAGTATGATATGCAGTGAAATGCGGGCACCGTCTGTGAGCTAAAATAAACAAAGATAGAATATTCGAGTAGAAAAGTAAAATATGAAATTGGAGAAAATTATACAAATGTAGAAAAACTTTACCTAGAAAATGTACACTATGTACAAATAGAAGCGTGTGAGATGTTAAGTGTATAAGTTATACAGGATAAGTTCCAGCTGAGTGCAGTTGGTCCTCATTCGTGTGAAAAATTTGCAAAGTCCCAGAGGTCTGAAACATAAGTGCAAATGTGTGTAGATGTGCAAATTTTCAATTTTGTAATTGGGTTTAAAATTTCCATAAAATATCTCTGATAAAGTATTTACATTAAAACTAATAAAACAAACCCATAGGATTTAAACATTGTGCTATTCTTTGTAGATCTTAGTCTCATGTGATGATCAGAGCTGTGATTAAAGTATGGGTGGGACGTGGAAGAGTTTCAAACTAGGCCACATGCAGTCTTTTTGTGTTTGGGAACGGCTGATGATGTAATGCCTATAATGTGATGTAATGATAATGTAATGATTTTAATTCTTTATATTCTCCTGTAGGGTAAGAATGAAAAAATAACAGTAATTCACAACAAAGTGTTATCGCCTGCTCTACGTATATGTGAGAAAAGTAAGCTGTTGGTAGCATGTTTATAACTGTATTGTTTGTAACTGTATTGTATTGTTTTATTACATTTCTCTGTACAGTTACTGTATACGGATAATTGATGAAACGTATTAGCAAATTTACTTTAAACTCTTGTTAGCAGCACACAGTGTACACAAATCATTTAATGGTTTTGGGAAAGGAAAAGACTCTGATCAGCTCAAGCCCCCATCTGCTCATCATATCCCCTCCATATGGACGCCTTCAGATCACAGCATGTTCTTGGCACAAATAATCATTTGTTAGTGTGATTTCTGGCTTCCTTGAGGTACACGATGAGATTCAGTTTTATAAAATTTAAAATCATGAATTTCATGAATTGTAGCATTTGATCAGTGTAGTTAGAGCCTCAGGCCCCACCCTTTAAAGTATCACACACACTGTGGGTATAAGAGGAGAGACAAAAGCACCTGTACAGCCCCCTGTTAGAAATGCATCATGCGGCAGGAATCGCTTTAGACTCCGAGTTGCTCAGGCAGGAAGTGAAGTCGATGTGAGGACCGACATGATCACTGATGTGTCTGAGACAAGAGGGTGTCTCTGCTTTTACTACGGCACAGATTTAAAGAAGAAACTTTAAAATCCAATAGCTCTTATCATGTTTATTCACCCACCTCGGAGTAAACACTCTGATTTAATATTCACTCCATTTACACAAGTGTGTTAAACAGCTGCGAGTGGAGCAGCTGTCACTTCAGCATGATTAACACCATTTGCATAATGGCTTTTTGTCACGTCCATGTGTGTGTGTTTATATATTTATATTCTTGTGATTATCTTAAATGCAATCTGGCGTTCAGGTAAAAAAGCATGTCCCCCGGTCACTGTCATTTAATTACGTACAGAGTGCTGGAGAAGATTTGATAAATCATCTGTGGCTCGTTATTGATCCGGCTCAGCCTCTAGTCCGAGAGCCACTTCTTATTTCTGTTTTAATCGATCAACGTCTGTCGCATCACCAACAGAAAAATGAAAATCGACAAGAAGGCGGCCGCGTGGTTCTGGTCACTGATTATGCTTTAAGATCACATCCTTCAGACGTGTGAAGAAGAGATTAGAAGCAGCGCCGGACGCTGTGCAGCTGCATCACTGTGCCGGACGTCTCTAATGCGCTCCAGTGTGACCATGAGCACGTGTGATTCTATCACAGACGCTTTATTGAAGTCCAGAGATAAAAGATTTTTCATTTTTATTTTTAATAAGGTGCACCGATAGCTCTGAGACGTGACAATGTTTCGGTAGTTATCGTGAGGATGTGCGATTGTGTTGTCATGGCTCCCGGTCTTCTTTAGTTACTAGGGTGTCATGTTTCTGACGTGTGTGTGTGTGTGTGTGTGTGTGTGTGTGTGTGTGTGTGTGTGTGTGTGTGTGTGTGTGTGGCAAGAAATCAAATCACCTACACCTGGCAAAAAAAAGGAATGTTATTCATGAATGAAATATCATGTGACTTTTTACATTTTACAAAAAAAAAAAAATCATATCTAGAAAAAAAATTTGTTTGAGTCATAGTAAACTTAACACTGTTATTCTTCTGATATTCTGATCTAATCATCATTCCTTGTCAGTTAAAAAAAAAGTTTCCTTAGTTTTAGTAGATATTGTAATAGATACATCTTTCTATACATATTTACCAAATTATACAGACTGTAGGTTAAACATTTAACTTGAACGGCTTCGTTAAATTCCTGCAGACTGAAAAGATTTGGGGGAAATTCCAGTACAGTAAGATGATACTGTATTGCGGTGGTTAGACTCGTCCTGAACAGAATCAGCTCCCAGTACAATATCGCTATACCTTGGTGCTGATTTGATTTCTGTTGCGATTCTATAAGTATCATGATTCAGTATTTATTTATTTATTAGGTTTTATTACAATTCGAAAAAGAATTTGGCAAATAATTCACTTCTAACACACAGGATGCTTTGCTGCCTGCCAGCGTGTGGGAATAGTGAATACCTGTAGGATTATAGAGGAACTGCAACATATTACCACCGTACATTTGAAGCACCAAATTGTATCTGTAGTGTATATACAGTGGAGATCAAAAGTTTGGGCACCCCAAGTAAAAATGTGTATTAATGTGCATAAAGAAGCCAAGGAAAGATGGAAACATCCCCAAAA
>JAQMYJ010000016.1:2826759-2850531 GCA_030014305.1 Clarias laeviceps | reverse complement strand
CTTTTCACACACACGCGCACACAACGAAAATGCTGGTTTATCGGAAAAATAAACAAGAAATCTCTCTAATGACACTCAATTGAGCAACACACTAACGGAATCACAAATTCCGTAAAAATTAAACAAATTAACCTGCACTTTAACTTTGAAAAGAATCGCAACAGAGCAGTGTTTCTGTGTAAAGCAGAGTGAAAGATGGTTCGCTGTGGCGACCCCTTAACAGACGAAAGACCAACAAAAATTTTATTGTATTAGTGATTATTCTGCAAGCCTCAGGATGAAGGATCTGTTAAATTACAAGGAAATGAGGTGAGGAGTGGCGCTGACTCCAGTGTGAGTGAGTGTCTCAGAGATGAGTCTGTCACCACGCTCAGGTTGAGTAATACATTGTAGCATCTTTCAGAAAGAAGAGCGTAACCATTCCCAGCTAATGTTGTGTCTTTATCATTTATATCTACTTCACTTCACATCACAAATCAAACTGATGTTGCCTTTTTAAATTCTAAAGTGAGGTATATTCAGTTACTCCGCATCCCCTGTGTGCAGGTTGCGTGCTGTAGGTCATCTTGTCATCATGTCACATCATGAGGTGATGATGCAAGTTGAAACGGTGTTATGATTTTATGTAAAGTAAGCCGTTAGGGCAGACCTTCACTAATCACCTGCCGCAGTAAAGCGCGTATGAATACCAGCAGATCTCGCTGTTTCCTGCATTCACTGCTAATTTGTGTAACGTTTTGCCAAGCCAAGTATAATGAGGTGGTAGAATTTCTCTATGGACCTCTGGACAGCTGGTCCGATGGGAAGGAAGAGGAAGACAAACACAGTGTCTGGTATTTTAAATATGTATTCCCTCAAATGGTAATGGAAGGGGGTTTCTGCTTACCCCCCAAACGCCGCTCTCTTTCCAGTTATTATCCCAAATGATTCTCATACTATTTATTACCCCAATTTGATTTATTATTTATTTCCTATATTTATTTTTATTATACAAGATAGCATTTCATTTCCATTTCACACCTTAATAACTTCTTTATGTTTATCAGAATGGATTTAATTCTAATGGCACTTACCATCTGCCCAAAATATGTTGGAATCATATTTTGCCGTCACTCCTACTGACATTAAATGAATTAGACTTGCGATTTAACAAACACTTCCACTTAACCAACATGACGGTGTGTTAAATCAACAGTAAGGGTGTGCTGGAGCCTGGCGATTTATAGCTCGCCTCTCCCCTGCCAGTTCTGAGAGCGTGCCACTGAGATTTAACAACCGACCTAAATTCCTACACTCTGAAGGCCAATTTCAATTCAGTACTTAAATCTTTCAGAAGTGTCAATATCTACTGACCGAGCCGTTAATCCATGCTTCTGAATCCGAAGGAAGGTTTATAAGGTACAGCAGCAGTAATTTGACCTTGAGATGCTTTATCTGCTTTCATACACCACCCTGCCATGGGGGGCTTAAATAAATACAGAATAAAGAGAAAATTTTATTAAACCAAGCTTCTTAATTTGGACATAATATACTGTATTTTGTTGCAAATACGGTTCCTTGAACTCTTGCCCCTTCAAAGGATCATCAAACTCCACTCAAGCTAACCGAGAACTGGATGGTTCCTCAGACTGGCTCCGGCGTTACATCAAGGGGAAATGGTGAGGGCGAGATGACGACGCAGGGCACAAACCAAACCCTGAACTGATGCACATTACTCAGAAGTACCAAGTTTTTAAAAATATGACATTTCGGAACCAATACTTGGCAACGTGCATCCAAACCCATACTGGCGTGAGAACTGGAAATAGAATGGTGTTTGGGGTAATAACTAGAAACAGAACAGTGTTTGGGGTAATACACGGAACTATAAGTGAAAGAGTGTTAAAGAAGCTCCTATATTGTGCTCTTCTGGCTTTAGCGCGAGTGTGTTGGTGTGCGGTGCTGGTGAACACAGTGAGGTGATAGTAGACTGTAAGTGTTAATGAGTAGGCGTGTGGAGATGTTACAGTACTCGTGCTGTACACTATTCTTGTTCCAGCTTTAATACTCCTACATGAAATATGGCTCCATGGATGCTGAAGAGCAAATACACATGGCACACTGCCATAAACCTTAGTGAAACGAACCCATCCCACACACACACCTCCATTTCAGCAGCTGTGTGTGTGTGTCTTACAGGCCTATCTATGTGTGTGTTTTATTTGACAGAATATATATTTTTTTTATCTGCTCTGAAAATAGACCGTTAGTCATCTCTGCTCTAATTTTGCATTACTGCAATAGACTAGTTAATTTAGTTTGAGTGTTCTGTGTAGCGATTATCTCCTAGTGCCATCTGTAACATTAACCTGCTCCAACGTGTGTTAATTATCACCACTGAATCATTAATGAATTACCTGATCTTATTAAAACAAGCTCATTGTGTGTGTGTGTGTGTGTGGCTGAACCATGGTGTCATATTATCCTGAAAGCCTCTCAGTATTGATGAGTATACCCGGCCGGTGTGCTGTGAACTGTCATATTTTAGAGGATTTTAGAGCACAGCAGGGTGTGTTCAATTCAGCTTTACTAACTGAAGCACCAAGCTTTTTCCGTCCTGCGCTTTTCATGACGACGCAGCAGATGGAGATCAGGTTCTGTCTCTGCTCGTCTTTTGCAGCGTGCAAAACCGCAAACTTGATACCCAACACTCTGTACAAATTCTGTCGAGAGCGATTGCCTCGGTGTGATCAGATCCCTGCCTGGAACGCGTCAGCGGTTTTGCTCAGCTGTTAATCGACCTGCTTTAATTAGACACTAGCTGCTAATTAGAGAGTTTTGTTGCCAGAACTCCTCCTGTATTAATTCATCACACTTGCACAGTATGACAAGATGGTGTGACGGAGAATCAGTTCAGGGATTTGTCTGTAAAACAGATATCTGAAATAGATCAGTACAGTGCTGTTGATTGGTCAGACGGCGGTCTTCACAGGATTTAAGTTCATGTGTTTAGTTTAATAGGTTTTAATTTCAACAGCAACAGTAGCTGCTTGTTGGATTTGCTGGAACTGAATGATTACACTTTTACGTACAAAAACTAACTGAATGAGTTAAGGACGGCGACATCATATTACAATATTAATGTTAGTGTTGACCGCGGTGGCGTGATATAGTGAGAAAAAATACAAACGCATACATGAAGTGAGTTATGAGCAACAGTAGCAAGAGCAAAGCGATTTCTTTTTGTTTGTTAGTAAAGTAGAACACAGAGTTGTTTCGGTTATCAACATGCTGAAAAAGAGAAGGTCCTAAACACATGCACTGATTTAAACATTGTGGCACAACACACATGTCCTGTCCAAACATCTGTCCAGAAAAACATCTCAACATTTTCTATGAACTCTGACTGATCGTAAACATCTCCTCCATGACCTCATCACCTCATCAGAGTCAGAGAGAGCATCACCTCACTACAGAGAAGCTTTTAAATCATGAGTATACAAATCACAGCGCCCCCTGTAGCCACAACAGAACAGTTCATGCACACATGCAGTACGGTGAAGTCACAATCCTTGGTTTATACACACACACACACACACACACACACACACGTTTAGCCGTATAAACGTGTATAATGACAGCAGCCCTGGAGCTCTTATTTACAATACGGTTATACAATGCACTAACATCACCACCTAGTTTACTACGTGTAGATTATATGTCTAATCTATAAGAGATTTTCCAGGTCTCAAAAACTAAAAGAAACTAAACACTTATACAGAACCGTGATTTAAATATACAGAACCGTGATATGTATTTTTTTTCTACCATTTCCTTCTTTTTAGGTGCTGTTTTTATATTAGATATTATTTTCCTGACATTATTAAATACTTCATGCTACATACAGTCTGTCGGATATTTCTTCCGTCTCACCCAGTTCTACCAGCGACTCAACGTTTTTTTTTTAAACATGGTTTAGAACGTTTTTTTTTAAACATGGTTTAGCTCTGCTCTCTCCTTATCCTGCACAGGTGACCTTTACACTGGACTCCATCAGTAACCTCTCGTTTTCTTGTTATCCAAAACCCCAGCAGATCGCCCGAGTGCACTGTTCATCATTATCCATGTTAAACGACACAGCTGACCTTTTCACATGTCGCGTTGCTCTTTTTCATGTGTGTGTGTGTGTGTGTGTGTGTGTCTGTGAGAGAACTTGATCTCTTCGATCTGTCCATCATGCAGTATTTAGCTCTGGTATTAAATATTCATTGTGACACAGCGCTAACAAAAGAGATACAGCCTCAGGAGCACAGTCAAGAGGGTTCTTCTTCTTCTTCTTCTTCTTCTTCTCCTTCTTTGAGCGCACACGATGCAACCGTTTCTGTCAGACTAGCAATAGAGTGATGATGTGATGTAGTGATGCGCATCAGGGTGAAGGCTGCTTAATTGAGCAGGGTCAGTCTGTTAACCTCGTTAAGTCTGTTATCGGCAGGTTGTTCTAAATGTGTTTTTACATTGAATATCTGTTGAGTTTGACTTTATTGGAGTTGTAAGATGTCTAGAGGATGCATTAGAACTAGTTGCTGTTAAGGAAGACCAGATCTTTAGTTTAATCAAATAAAAATAATCATCTTTTATCAAATTACTGCTGCTTTTATAATTTTTGTTTCATCACTCTGGGACCACTGGAACAATGACACGTAAATTTCAGCAGATTTGTTGAAGGACAGCAAAAACGTGACGTGAAAGATATGCAGTGGCTCAGTGTAACAGCACTGACATTAGGTTATGAAATTATGAATCTCAGCAATGCTGTTTATTCCCATAATACTCTACTAATACTGTAAAATTCTCCCAATCTGAAGACTGCAGAGCACACTTGCACAAAATTTGCGAACGCCAGTTAGCCTACTCTGCATGCCATGGGATTGTGGGAGGAAACAGCACAGCACAGCACACAGGAGAAGATGGCAACTTTAGATGCGTCTTTGAATCCCGCATACTCCATCTGATTTAAAGCTCTTCGTCTTTGCCCCGATTGCTTTAGCCTGGAGTGTCCAATGAGGAAACTGAGAGAGAGAGGGGGATCAAGTGAGTGAAAATGCAATTGAAGTGCATACCAAAAAAAAAAACAGGCCCAGGAATGAGTCACAAATATAACACCACATATTAGCTGTATTTTTGTCTTTATACACATTTGGCGAGTTCCATAAAATGTTGCACGTCAAGAAGACCTACGCTCTTATCATGACATTTTTGTGTTGCAAAATATATACAGAGTTTAGGTGTTTTCCCTTCTCTAGTAAAGACACAACTCCCAGACTGCTGCATTTAAACACCTTAATTTACATTATTTTTTAAAGTAGACTGCATATGGCATTTAATGAGCTGCACCTGAGTTCTGTGCAGAAGTGAATTCATGAGAATAATTAGTAAAACATCACCTTCCTCCTTCTTCTTACGAACCTCCAAACGTGTTACTGTCATTATCACTGACCTGCAGTTAGCACTGGAAATCTCCAGCTTCCTCCCAGTGCCAGGTTTATGCAGATTGAATTCCCTCACCACGGGCTGATGAGTAAAACCTGCAGCCACACACCAGATATTCTACTCCCTTACTTGATTGTATTTTTTTTACACTTTCCGTAAAGACCAAAATGTAGATTTAAAAAAATATATATTTTTTTTTAACCAAGCATCTCTTCACTTACTGCCCTCCTACATGTTCCCAATCTTTTTATGCACACACCCACGAATATAAACACACACACACACACATATATACAGAGAGGCCTACACACTTTCTCTCATACTCCTACACAGAGAGTGTTCTGGATCATCCTTAATCCCCTGTACACTTTATTACTCCTGTACATGCTGAATAAAAGCGGACACTTTTTTTCCGTCTCAGTCGCTGCTCGCCTCAGGACATCATTACATCAGATCAACGTTCTCCCGTCTCAGATAATAACTCGACATCATCGCCTTTGCGTCCTCTGTTCTTTTGGCACACACTACTGATAGGAGTGTTGATTGACCCAAGCACACTTTTCTTTAAATAGTCAACTTTTTATTTTTTTATTTTTTTTATTATTATTAAAGAATGCAGAAGCTCAGTTGAAAGTCTGCTCAGTCGGATGAGATGAAATCCCAGAAGTGTGGAAGCATGACAGCCCGCAGATGTTTAGGAAAAACTCTCTCGGCTTTCCACCCAGGAGTTTTGCAATGAGGAAGTGAGTGGTTTAATTGATACAGGAGACAGAAGTGTCTGGTCTCATGACGCCACACGTCTGCTGTGTTCAGCGTTCCGCAGAACGCCCGGTTTCCTCAGCGCTTATCCTTTAGGGTGGCAGAGGATGTCCTCAGCTAGTGTTTCTCCCGCAGTGCAAGAGGAAGCAGTTCTCATTAAGTTTGTCATCTCACAAAGTTGTCCTTTCTTTTTTTTTTTTTCCTCCTAAATACATAAACATGCTTTTTTTTGACAAGTATTGAAAAAAAAAAAGAAAGTCATGAAACAGTGAAAATTTTTCCTTTCTATTTATTTTACATGCTGTCAAACTGCATTTCAGCCTCACAGGTTATAGGCCGATTAAAATAAATCAGTGCAAGAAATGTGCAGAATACATAATCTCAAATAGTGTCACTTTTAAAGGTCTAGCTCTTAAACAAAAAAAAACATCTGGACAAAATGATGGAGAACTTGCAGTAGTGTGCAGTGTGAGTCTATTATTATTAGGTTAATGATGGATAGAGGTAGAGCTGTGCGATTTAATCGATCTTTTGTAGAACGATATGATTTATTGATTCAGTGGGTCTCAGATTTAAAATCAATTGAAATTTGCTAAATTGCTGAATTTCTGGAAAAATATTTTACAGCTTTCTGCAAAGTACTTGCAAAATACTTTTTTGTGAGCTAAGTGCTTCTTCCTCTTCTTTTGGGTTTATGTTACATTTTATCTGCATTACAAACGGCACTCTTTGTGATCTCTTTGAGTATATTATAACTGAAATAAAGCTGCTCCTGTCCACGCACGATATGAACAGCTTTATTTCAGTCATGAAGAGCGGCAACTTTTGCAAAGCAGACGAAATGTCAAATCATTAATATTAATAATAATAATAATAATAATACCCCAGAAAAACAACACAAATGCAGGTGTATCTCAATGAATTAGAATATCATTAAAAAGTTGATTTATTTCCGTAATTCAATTCAGAAAGTGAAACTCATTATACAGTATAGATTCATTACACACTTACTGATATTTTTCAAGTGTTTATTTCTTTTAATTTTGATTATGGCTTACAGCTAATGAAAACCCAAAATTCACTATCTCAGAAAATTAGAATGTTATGCTATTTTAATGAAATAGATCAATATTGGAGACTCATGGTGTTTCACTCTGAGCCTTTAGCCTTTAAATGCTTTATCCGAGCATGTTAATTGGAAGTTGAATGAAAGGAAAAATGTGGTAGAAAAAGATTCACAAGGAGTGGACAGCAGCTGGAGTCAGTGCTGCAAGAGCCACCGCGCACAGACGTGTCCAGGACATGGGCTACATTCCTTGTGTCAAGCAACTCTTGATCCCAGAGACAACATCAGAGGTGTCTTACCTGGGCTAAGGACAAGAAGGACTGGACTGTTGCTTAGTGGGCCAAAGTCCTCTTTTTAGATGAATTAAATTTTTCATTTCATTTGGAAGTCAAAAGGTCCCTGTGTCGGAGGAAGTGAGGAGAGGCACAGAATCCAAGTTGCTTGAGGTCCAGTGTAAAGTTTGCACAGTCAGTGGTGCTTTGGGGAGCCATGTTATCTACTAGTGTTGGTCCACTATGTTTTATCAGATCCAGGGTCAGCGCAGCCGTCTACCAGGAGGTTTTAGAGCACTTCATGCTTCCCTTTGTTGACCACCTTTATGGAGATGCTGATTTTATTTTCCAGCAGGACTTGGCAGCTGCCCACACTGCCAAAGTACTAACACCTGGTATGAGGACCATGGTGTCCCTGTGCTTGATGGACCAGCAAACACACCCGACCTAAACCCCATAGAGAATCTATGGGATACCCTGATAAGGAAGATGCGAGACATCAGACCCGACAACATAATTTTGGGTTCAAAGCCATAAACCATAATCACCAAAATTACACCAAAAACACTTGAAAAATATCAGTAGGTGTGTAATGAATCTATATAATGAGTTTCACTTTTGAATTGAATTACTGAAATAAATCAACTTTTCGATTATATTCGAATTTATTGAGATGCACCTGTCTGTACTTGTTAAATAAATGCTACCTTTTGCTAAGTGAAAGTGCGCACTGATGTGAGCAGCTTCATTTCAGCGATAATATAATAGATTTTTGGATTTTTTTCAGAATCCATGCTTTTTTTGTTTCTCTCCTTGGCCTCAGTGAAGCCTGTTTTTGTGTGAGGAATGTGAGTGTACGGGTGTGAGTGTGTGAACAGCTGATACTTCAATAGTAGCCACGTGTCAATAGGTATTACATGTTCATGAAAAGTCATGGATTATTCAGTGAAACAGAGGCACTGCTGAAAAAAGTTTGGCAGATCAGTCACTTTACCCCAAATAAAAGGTCTTTGAGTGTTATAATTTAGTTGTTTTGCTAAGTGCACACACCCAACACTTTCATGAACTCAGATCTGTGTTCAAAACAATGTTTTTCTGCTAGAGTTTGAAATTGTCTTTTCTTGTATGTGTACTTTGACACTCTCTTTTATAGTTATCTTTACTCTATACGTCACCTTTCCCCTTTTCACCTTTCATATTACTTTATAAATTGAGTTTCCTTCCTGTGGACCCGCTGTGAAAGAGCTGTGAGTTTAGCAGTAAGATCCAGCCGTCTACTGTAGATCTGAACTATTAGCTGAGCACAAAGCTTAAACGTTACTCTATTTTCGTTAGTTTATTTCAATGTACTCAGCTGAAGTAACCTACACCACCTACATGATCACTCTTTATTTCGTTTAAAATTTTTTCGTTACCGGTTCGAGAACAGGAGCATGGTTTTCCACGCTCCATAAAGAGCGCCCTCAGATTCCCTGCCAGTGAATTTAATATTAAAGGAATCTGATCTGATCACTGATTCTGGGGATGATAAAGATTTTCCTCCTGCGAAGTTCATTTGAAAAACAGGAGAACAAATCTAATGAAATTTTGTGTTTTCTTTTCTTTTTACAGAAATCTTGGGAAGTCTGGGTTGAGGGTGTCGTGCCTTGGGTTAGGTAAGTGCTTTCTGCAGCTCATCAGCCGTGTTGAGACAGAATGACACTTGTGTGATGCATGGAGTAATTCCGTTATGTACGAGTGCTCCTCTGTGATTTTACTTTCCCCCAGATGGACGTGTCGCTCATTGACTCTCTCCCTTCTCCCCTGAGAAAGTGAAATCATTTGAGCTCCTTACACACCAGTGCGTCGCTGCATGCAGATGCTGCCTCTTGCTTTATTTATTTGTTTATTTATTTTTATGGTTATTGCTTGATGTATTTAGTCATCTAATGTTGCTAACGCATCCATTTCCTGACCACCAAATCAAGGACTGGGGGCGGGGGAGCATATACTGGAATATTATACATATATAAACAATCCCATCTGAAAAGAGCTGTAAGGAAAAGGGGTGGATCTTTGGGCAAAGCAGTTTTTAGCAGCTACCTGTTTTTCTTTCTTTAAAGGTGCGTAAGTGAAGATTATTAAAGCGTAGATCTCTTGTGGTTAAATCGGTGAAGTTTAATTTTAGAACAGTTTTTCTCCACCCTTTTGTTTCCACCAACCAGAAAATAAAAAAGTTTATTGTAGTTTCTATAAATATTCTTTGCTCACAGCAAAATTTCTCTAGCTGCCCTGGGGGCTAACAGGATTTTATTTTATTATTATTTTTTTTTTAAACTGGTCTTTGGGGTGTGTTTGAAAAAAGAATGACGTGTAACTCAGACTGTGGTTTTCTCTAAATCACTTAATACTATATTGATACTGTTGCCTAAACAATCCGCTTCTTAAGTAGTGATGTATTGCCCGCTATCTCCATGGTATACATTCTCCTTAGTCCAGTATACTGTAGCACAGTGTTATTTCAGTCAATCTCGATCTAAAACACATCAACTGCTTTCCTTGTGGTGAGGAAGAGGAAAAAAATGGCTACAGTCCATGAGTCACAATATTCAAAAATGACTAATTAAAATTTAATGAGTAAAAGCTGTTGCCTTGTAATGCAGCAGCATGAAGTTAGGATAAACGTTATACTTTGGCATATTTTAAGATGATGAAAGTAGCAGTAAATGTTGGGAGCTGTTAAAAACACAATAGTTGTTTAACACTGTGTTTATATAATGTTGCTATACAAGAATAAATTGACTGACGTTTAACAAAGTTTTGTGCCACCTAGAACTAGCTAGATGACTGTTTTATTTTGTCCTAGTGGGAGGTCTTGAAGCATGACAGTGGTATTAGTGATATTATAGTTACAGTAACCCTGTACATTTTAAAAGAAATATCTCAGCACAATTATCAGGCAGATTATCTTTAGAAGATGATCGCCAACTAGCTAGCTTCCGATTAGTTTCCCATAAACCCTGTTTCAAGGAGGTCTGCACACCGCCCTTAATTTACTGAACACCCCGTAAGAGTTGAATGAATTTAGTCTTTTGTTCTCCCTGTATGATGCTGCACTGACGGATGATGTTTGTACATGGAAGTGGAACATTACGTCACTGATTATTTTCATTATGTTCTTAAATGTTTTACAGGTTAATTGTACTAGTAAAATAAAATTCATACTTGCAGCACCTTTAAGGCAAGTGACTGCTCCTGTTCTCCCATGCCATCCTCATGTGTGCTGTTACTGTTAGGAGATGATCAGGGTTATATTTATCTGTGGATTAGAAGTAATACTTAAATAGAATAGAAATAGAATATTAGATTTACAAATGTAGCATTTTTAACAGCAGGAAGTGATTTAAGGTTTCTGTTTGTTTGTTTGTTTGTTTGTTTACAGGAACATGGGTAACATTTGGTGGTCAGATCACAGACGAGGTAAGATCTGTCAAAAACACCTCACATCTCGGTTTAAAGTTAGTAACTAAAGACTAGTTAACCGAGGTTCAGATTAAACAGACTGAAGCAGCTCTCTCCCCGTTTTCCCTCTCCTCCCCTTTCCATCTCCGGCAGATGGCCGAACAGCTGATGACTCTGGCATACGAGAACGGGATCAATCTGTTCGATACGGCTGAGGTCTACGCTGCAGGAAAGTGAGTGAGCCAGAAGTCCTCGGCACGCCGTGTTTGGTCCGGTCACCGTGATCTGGAGCATATGTCTGTATGACTAGTTAGGGGTTAGGCTGGAGCACAAGCAGACTGAATCATCAGCGGGTTCGGCCAATGAAAAAACTCCAGAATACACTATACCTATACACAGGTCCCAGGGATGCTACGAGACTAAAGGTCAAAGACTGGCAATTTGCTTTAAAAAGGAAAAAAAAAAAGCTTTTTATGAAGAACACACTTGTCATGTCAGAGTAAATTCTAATTACAATCATCAGCTTGTCTTATAAGCAGTATGAACCTGAAGAATTATTTTTCTTTTTGTGAATTTATATGAAATTTTATGCGTTCATACTCAACAGTCATAGTCATAATTAGTGTAATAGTGATCTCTGAGTCGTGTTGAGACACACTACACCAGGGCTTGTATTACAGGGCTTCCCAAAGTGGAAGTTAGGAGAGAAACTCACACTCCCCTCTGTTCTTTTGTTCTTTTATCTTATGGACTAATGCAAGAAATATATTGCTCTGTCTTTTAAAATAGATTCTGAGAATAAGTTCTTTAAGCCACATTTCAAAACACATTTAAGTAAAATGTGTGTGTGTTCTAGTTTTTTTATTTTTTTATTCAGTTATCCTAACAGTAACAGTAAGCGCTAAACTTAATTCAGCAATTATTCAAATTATATATTTTTTCATCCGTTTATGTTCTAAACAGACCTGACACAAATCACATCACTATTATTATTATTGTCTATTCAGTTACTGATTGGTTCTTAACAAAGAGTGTTTTATGCATCAGGCTCCTGGATTGTAACAGAAGATCAGAGATTTAGATTTACCCTTATGAGAACATTCACAATGACGGTCAAATGTTCGTTTTAGGGTCGTTTGCTCAAACATTTTAGGAGCCCCTGAGTTAGACTGAAGCATAAGACATGTGAGAAGTAAACAAACCTTCTTGGTGTTAAGCGTTTGAGTGAGTAATTGTTAGTGGCTTTAAGAGCAACACCTGGCTTAGGGTGGGTTGGGAATGAGAGGATTTGTTATCTCCAGCAGATCCTCAGACAGTATGAAGACATCTTTCAGAAGGTCCAGGGTTTGATCATATTGAGTTTTTCTTTAAACTGTAACTGTAAACTATAATTCTATTGTAAAAAAAAAAAAAAAAGTTCCAGAAATAAGACGTTTCTTTAGAATTGTTGCTTCCAGACATTATTAAAGATATTCCAGTCTGAATAGAAGAAAGCTTGTAGTCTGTCTTTCTTGTCTGCGTAAAAGAGTACAGTGCACAAAATTACAAAACCTTTGTTTCACAAAATCTCTATTTAGTAAAAGTGACTTTTAGGATTTACCTACACCAGACCGTCTGGCACCAAGAACCAATGCCATGCTCAGTCACTTGAACTCACCTTTGTTCTTCATTCTGATGTTTGGTTTGAACTTCAGTAGACCATCTTGACCAGGTTTACAAGCCTAAATGCAGCGAGTTGCTGCCGTGTGATTGAATGATATAATTGTTGTGTGTGTGTGTGTGTCGGTCAGTGTGGTTGTCACATGCCCACAATCCTTCAGCAGTAAGCCTACCTTCTAAGCTTTGCACACGCTGTACCGATTTCCCTGTCTCTAAAATGTATCAGTAATGATACTGAAGCCTAACAGACTGATGAACTTATTAAATATGTTTCAGTGCCCTTGGTTGTCTGGAGACGTTTCCTTCCTCCTTACCGCAGGAAGCACTGACCTCAGAAGCGCAGTCTGAAACGCCAGGAGTGAATTATTCTAACCAACTCGTCTCGGTTTCCTGTAGATCCTTAGTGTGCAAACTGTGTGTGTGTGTGCGAGAGAATGTGAAGAGCAGTCTGACACCCATGCCTTATTAGCAAATGAAATGATTTGTGCTTTGCAGTTAGCTTGGCACTAAACATTGTCTCTAATGGAGTGGGTGGAGGGAGAGAAGATGGGGTAGCGCGCGCTCGTGTGTGTGTGTGTGGGGGGGGTTTTAGCGGATGAGGTTTGGAACGCATAAATCCCGTGATTTTGCACATTCAAAACACAACACCCTGGAGTAAATGTTCACCCTGGCACAAGATGTCCACACACATGTAACCTCTCGCTCTTAGTCTTTCTCTCCTTCTCGCAAAACCAAACAAAAACACAGGCTGTGCCGCCCACACGCCAGTCTGCCTCCATCTCCATCTCTATTACACAACGTTCTCATCAAGCTTACTCTGAAATCTTACTTACAAATGATTTCAGCTCACATTTATGTTTATTTTTGTTCATGCCTAATGAATCAGAATTTCCCAGTATTCCAGATCCTCAAAACTGAAGTGATAACACAAGAGACGCGTTTAGCGGGAACCTCTCATTAGAACCTGAGCGAGCGTGAGCATCAAGCTGATTGGCCAAAATGATCATGACCCAATGGACGAGAGGAGACTCAAGGGTCAGACTAATTGGCTGCCTTCCATCGAGTGCTCTTCTCTTTTGTTCCTATAACGATCAGACGGTTATGAGGGCGAGTTCAGAACAGAAAAGTGGACACTCTGAGACAGAAACTTGAAGGGGACGAGGAGCTGCGATTTGAGGACGCCACATCAAAAGGCTAGGTTTCAGCAGGACATCTTGTTCTGTTTAAGGTGTTCATCACATTGTGGAGATCCCGCTTGTAAGCCAGATATCAGACACACACTCGGGGCCAATTAGCAACCGCGGAGCTCCTATTAACTGCCTTAAAAACTCTCAGCAAATGAGCTGTCAGTGTTGCTCAGCTGAAAAAAAGCAAAATCTGCAGAATGATAAAGCAGTGATGGTACTTGCTGTTCTTCAGATCTCTATTCAGTTTAAATGACGGTATTGCCGCGCCATTGTAACATTTATAAAGGACTCTTCTGGGACTTAGGGAGAAATTGTCCTCCCATGAAACACTGAGAAATTATAAATTCTGCTCAGTTTTGTTTAAGGTTCTTAAACATATGATGTTCTTCCTGGAGACGATCGGTCATCACCAGCAGATGCTGTGTTTAGGATTTCGTCCTTCCTTCTTCATAACCAACACATTTAAGGCATTCATATGTCTCCTTCGTCCACACACTGAGCTAAGCTGTGATTTAAATTTTTTAACTTACTGTAATGTTTTTTTTAGACTGAAATGGAAATAAATCACTTCCTGTTTCTAAAGGTCAACATACGGAGTCGATTTAATACTCGTCAGACACATTATGTGAACATTAACCTTGTTAAACCCTATACAGCCAGGTACTAATATAAATCTTCATTATTGTTCTGTATGATTAAGTCTAGAAAAACATCATAAGCAGTTACATGAGAGAGCACGATATTGTCTAACGATACTTACTGTAGGCTAAAGAGTGAGACGACATTTAATAAACAGAAATTGTAGTAGAGTGTAATAAATGCACAACACGGTTTAAATGGTGCATAAAGACTGATCCAAACAGCATTTATGCAAATACAGGAAGATGACATGGCTGTTCGTGTAAGGTGAATTAATATCAAGTATTCTCTCTCTCTCTCTCTCTCTCTCTCTTTTTCAGGGCTGAGGTGGTGCTAGGCAACATCATAAAGAAGAAAGGATGGAGGTACACCGATATCTTTTTAATTTCCTCTGTCCATTTCTGCGCTCAGTGAGACGAGTACAGTGAAACATTAATGCTAGCAGCAACAGCAGAGTGTCTCAGAGCACTGAGTTATAGGTCAGACTCTGTTTGTTCTCTTGATGCGGTTAAAGCATCTCCTCTCACTTATTGGAAATTAAGCGATCTAATCTCACAGATCACGGTTTGAGTGATAAAGGTGAAAGTAACTGTTCTTTCTAGTTTTTGAGAAATTTATTCATATTTTTCTGTATCTTGTATTTTAAGCTGCTGGGGAAAATATTAACTTTTTTTCATTCACTGATTTCTCTCTTGCTCTCTTTTTCTCTGTCTCTCTCTGTGTTTTGCAGACGCTCCAGTTTAGTGATCACCACAAAAATCTTCTGGGGTGGAAAGTATGTTCTTACTGATCTTTGGGTTTTTGTAACAGAGCTGAGTTGTCTTGGAGAATCTGACTTCTTGTTAATCTATTATTCGTGAAGATTCAAATGGGTTTTCCTTCTGGACGCCAAACAATATTGTGTATTATTATAATAATGCTGTTAAACCCTGTAATAACATGTTCATTAATACTTAATACCTGTGCTCACCTGTGCTGTAGTTTACACAATGTAAAGGAACTGGCCATGCTTCGGTCAGACATCAGGGTCTAACCAAAGTGTCATAATTAATTACACCGCGTTAGTGGTTTTTTTTTTTTTTTTTTTTTTTTTTTATGGTCAGCAAAATATCAGTGATCAGACACAATTATTTATTTGTCCAATCCGCATGCATGCTGGACTGTACACGGGCTGGGTCAAGGCTATCTGCTTTATAAACATGAACAATACACTTAATATAACTGTAAGCTGACTCCAGGCCATGTCACTTATTAATTGTAAAGAACTCATACAGAACTCCTGGTTACAAGACATTTATGCAATAGAATTATCTATTACTGGACTTTCCACTCAAATAGGATATTTTATTTTATTTCATATTACTGTGTTTAGGGTTGGACCTATTCAGTTTAACACTTACTCTAGACCAATACAGATACCTGGGCTTCAGCACACCCTACAGTATTTTAGGAATCTTGTTTTGGTTTATTTCTATATGTAAACGTTAAATGTTGCTGGTTTTTTTTTTTTTATTTATTGTAATTGACATAAAATACAACAATCAGTTTGGGTCCTCAAATGACTAACATTAATCATTTACTGTATGAGTTTATCACTGGTGCTGGACGCTTTACAAACGGGATTTCTGAAAAGCTGTTAGTAATGTCCACATTTATTAAGTCATGCTGTTGTCAGGTGGCGAGCTGAGATTGGTTATTCATACCTCACACTGCGGTTAACACTAGCGCAGGTGTGTATCAGCTCACAATGTCTCTGCTAGACTTCTACAGCTGCGCTGGCAAGCGCTCTGCTCATCCATACTGCACAGAGTAAACCAGTTGGAATGAACCAAATGCCCTGAACAGAGCAGGGTTTCCTTGTGCACCATTCAGACTTCTAATGAGAATATAAACATACAGTACGGAAAAGCATATTCGACTTCAGAATTTTATTAGTAAGACCAATTAAATAGAATTGAACAGTTTCAACAGCCATCTTAACTGAAACATTTGAGGAGGAACGCATAACCCGTAACTTGAATGAACACGATATACAGCACTGTGCAAAAGTCTTAGGCACCATATTATATGCTGAGCCAATTTTGTTATACATGTTTACCATGTCTGCATAATTATTATTTCATTAATACATTATTATATTGTTAATTATGCATAATTACTCTTTATTGCTCTTTATTGAAGTTTCTTTTATGAAGAAATGTTTTCAAAAGCATCTTTTCCTTATGCCATATTATTGTATGTGCCCTAGACTTTTCCAGCTTGCTGGAAAATATGAGTCCTTCTGGTAACTTTGTCACACTCGCTCCGTTCTATTTTTATGCAAATCCCAGGAGTGTACTTTAGGTTTTTTGTTTCCATCTGAAAACTGGTCTGTCTTGTACTATATATTATTTTTTTTTACAGCCATGCATATATTCTCCTGTAATGTTATTTATTTATTAATTTACGTTATATATGGAAATACTGAATGATTGATTTTGTACATAATTATGCAGACATGATAAAAAATATATGGCAAAATTGGTACAGCTTATAATATGGTGCCTAAGACTTTTCCACAGTACTGTATAGCACTCATGGGACACCTCTCGCCAAATCAAATTTCTTGATTGGAACTAACTGTTGTTTAATAACATGTTTGTAGAATTCTCTTGGACAGAGTAACTAAACTGCATTGCTTTTACACTCTCTCAGGGCAGAGACTGAAAGAGGACTTTCCAGGAAACATATAATAGAAGGTGAGACTAACTCCAGAACCACACACAGCACTGTGGCCAGGGTTACCCTGATTAATTCTGAGAGAGAGAGAGAGGCGTTTTAAGTAAACTATATCTCTCACTTGTAGAAGGCGCTCAGAAGGGGGCAGTGGTGGCTCAGACCTTTAAGGCTATGGGTTACTAATCATTAAATTTGGGGTTCAAGCACCGCCAGGCTTCCACTGTTGAGTCCTTGAACAAGATTCACATTGTCTGCTCTAGGGGGCGCTGTATCCTGGCTGACTTCGCGCTCTGATCCCATCTTCTGCAAAAAAATATTTCATTGTGCTGTTACGTAGATGTGAAAAATAACTGAATCTTTATCATCAGGAGGAAAGCTCCTGATCTCATCTCCGTCACCCATGACCCTTTATTCTACTGTATAACCACAACTCTATTTAGGCTTAAATTACACATTTAAAGGGCGATTTAATACAATTCCTTAATACAATAAACACTTTGATGAAAGAGAGAAATGGTGGCAGTGATGTCTTCCTGATGAAAAACTCCCTTGAAGTACACATGAGAGGCCACAGCATACAAGCGCGTGTGTGTAGCACACCAAATGTCCACAAGCTCAGTAGACCACGACTCCACGTGACACTGTTTCACGATAAATAGAGTCCTTCAAACAAAAAAAGGCGTCCATATGGATTGACAAACAAATCATCAATCTTAGGACTGACCTGATGGTCATGTTCTTTATATTTAACAGTTTAACAGAAATAAATTATAGATGATCAGGATACCACTTGCATTTTATGTATTTGTTTATTTAACAGTTATTTTGCACCATTATGTTTATTGAATTAGTAGTCAGTCCTGCGATGCGCTTGGGGGTGTTGATGAATTTCTTTCATAAATTTCTTTCATCTAGAAGGAAAAAAATATATAAATGATTTATGATTTTAAAGCAAGATGTAGTATTGCTTCATGTGGTTTATATAGTGTTTATAGCCGGATAACACACTGCACTTATTAACATACAAAAGGAAATATTATACAGTATGTACACGTGTATACGTGTCTCAGTGGTGTGTGTGTGTGTGTGTGTGTGTGTGTGATAGAGGTTTTAGAGCAGAGAAAGTGTGTTTGCTAACAGTGATGTGTTGGTCTGTTTTGCTACTGGACAGCTGTGACAGTGATTAAACTCGTGTTAATACTGTGTGTGTGTGTGTGTGTGTGAATTCACAGGATTAAAAGCTTCTCTAGAGAGGTTGCAGTTAGACTACGTGGATGTGGTGTTTGCGAACAGACCCGACCCCAACACACCCATGGAAGGTGAGACAGTGACGCTTCTTATGACACTATAACATTAACACTATATCAACATTAGTATTTATATATGATATAATGGTCTAGATATGACAAATGATAAAATTCATTTATACCACTTGAGCGTTATTTTGGCGGTGAAGATATTAAGCATCAAGCAGCACATGTATTTGGTTTAGCTTTTATAATTAATACTGATGCAGGTGTTGTTTATATTGAGCAAATCTGCAACATAACTGTTAATAACAATGTGCTCACAGTCAGGTATTTTGTACTGTATGCCCTCATCTCAGACTGCTGAGGATATGTTGTCTGTACTGACCCGTGTTTTATCTCATAGTGGAGTTTCACAGCGGTGAACACCATAGTGGTGCAGGTTTAACTAATGGCTGACCCTGTGCTCTGACCCCAGCCTACTAACAACTGTGATATTCAAAGAATAAAGAATCAGAATCTCTGGAGTCTGTGACTGATCCTAAAAAAGCGTAAACATCACCAGAAACCATTACAGATTTAATTACATATTTTTGAGAGTCAAAAATGATCTTCAAAACTTCTCCTGGTTTTATCAGCACTTTTCGTTCAAGGCTGTGGTCTCCCCAGTTACTGCTGTGCAGGTTTGAACGTGTTGCATGAAAGTAGAGCAGTGATTAGTTTTTATGGTCTAAAAAAGTGATTAGTTTTTGGTGGTCTGAGGGTGTGCCTGGTGCCAAAACAACTCTCAGAAGAGCATCAACCAAAAGTGTTTGGACATCTGCAAACAAAACTTGATCCAACACTCTAAGGAAGGAGAAAGTTTCTTAAAGAGAATCATTACTGGTCACAAGACATGGATTCATCAATATGAGTAAACAGTAGAGTATACAATGGAAACGTCCACAATTTGCCTACCAAAAGTTCAAAAGTCCACCATGGATCTGCAAGGTCGTGCAGGTCGGCAGCCAGAGGTTATTTACAATAAATGAATTTTTTTTTTTTGCTTTTGTAATTAAGGTTTGCTTAACCTTAAGAAATTGCTATACCGCATTTCTGATTTAAATATTTATATTTTAAAAAGTGATCAGAACTAATACTGTAAATAAAGCCATGGCGTTTAAAGTTGTGGTGGTCAGAGTTGTGATTACTGTAGGTCTGTGTGGGGATTTATAGCAAATTAATTCTCTGCCTTCCTATGTTTGGGAATGGCTGGATTAAATGAAAACTAAACCTTAATTAATGAGGCATTGATGCAGTTACTTTTAATGCAATGATACAGTATTTGTGTGTATCACCAGAGAATCTCCATTTCCTGACAGTTTCCCAGCAGTTCCTGTTCATGATGCGTAAATCTACTCTGTTTAAATGCCTCACAGTGAATGTTTAAGATGCCCTTCACTGACCTTTCACCGGAATAATCAGATCTCACTTTTACATAAATGCCATGTGCCAGTATTTTTTAATGAAACTCGCCCGGGGAAATGGGGATGAACTTTCCTGCCAAGACCTTGTTGAGCACAGTGGTCTCTGCTTTACAGATTTTAATCTAGCGGTGTAGGTACACAATAAAACCTGTTGTGGTGTTTTGAGGAAAAGGAAGAAGAAAAGCTTGTACCTCATTTTTCCCCTTTTTTGTTTCTCTAGCTGCCCTTTTAAAAGTTCAGAGATCATGCATTAAAGCACAGATCAGCCTCTAGGCGTGCGGTATTCGTATTCTATCTGTACAAGCCACTAAATCGCTCAGCATTTATCTGTCTCTCTTTAGCAGACTCTTAATCAAAGAGTCTATCAGAGAAAGAGATGTAAATGATTTCCCAGCACTCCAGAGTCCACATTCACGCAAGTGTCTGATATCATAATTAGCACAAAGTTTTTTTTTTTTTTTTCTCTTCAATACACAATATGTGATTAATGCATAACCCTGGAGGTTGTTGATTTTTATGTTTCCTGTATATTGATTACAGCTGAAAGCTCTTTTCAGTGCAATCGATCAAATATTTCATTAAGACCGTGCTTCTTTAAAGGGGAAAAAATCAATCTCAGTATGGTTTTTTTTTTTTTTGTTATTGTTGTTGTTGTTTGTTTGTTTTGTTTTTTTTGTAAGGAGAAACTGTCCATAAGTAATTGTATGAATTTTTGTGACTGCAGAGACGGTGCGAGCGATGACCCATGTGATCAACCAGGGGATGGCCATGTACTGGGGCACGTCCCGCTGGAGTCCCATGGAAATAATGGTGAGTCACTTTAGCTTCCTCCTGCCATGCTCACGCCTTCTCTCTGACCTCTCCGACGTGTACAGGAAGCACAAATCCACCCTAGCTAGAGTCAGAGAAGGATTTCAGCCTCTAACTGCATGTCCACCACCATCATCTGAACTGAAATCCTATTTGTTCGTGCATTCAGAACCTGTGCGAACCAAACCGAGGCTAAAATTCCTCCTGGTGTTTGCAGGAAGCGTACTCGGTGGCACGGCAGTTTAACCAGATCCCGCCCATCTGCGAGCAGGCAGAGTATCACATGTTCCAGAGAGAGAAGGTCGAAGTGCAGCTGCCCGAGCTCTTTCATAAGATTGGTAAGTAGTCTATTCTCACATACGGACGACTCATACACTTGATCACCTACCGGGTTTGTGTTGTCATGTTCTCCATAAATGAATAAGAACTATGGCGTCATCTTATAAAGAGAAGGAATGCAGTAGTGTAAAAGAGTGAAGCACTTTGGGGCTGTGCAGTTGTTATTGGAAAATAATCAGCCAACAGTAATTCTGCTTCCTCACACCACACTAAAGCAAACTAAAGGGTTACTAATTACTTTGTACTTTTATTCTTACTGTAAATCGCATGCCTAGGGTTTAGTTTTCCCCCTCCACTATGTATCTCTATTAATTCACAAACTCGTGAGAGTCGTGAGAAGTCGTACAGTATGATGGGAAAAGAATTTTTTTTTTTCAAAGTTTTTGTTGTTTTTTTGTTTTTTCCCTAAAGCAAAATTCCCATGCACGAAAACGTCTGCCAACAGCTTTAATACAGCTAACCTTATTTTTTGGTTAATAATCTATGAAAGTTAATGAGATACAGTAAGTATAAAACATGAGATAACTAGACTGTTTCTTAGAAATGTGAAAATTCTGATATTATGATTAACACGCTAAATACACACTGACTGATGTGTGTTAATTTAAAAATGCTCAGTGAAAAGATTCAGATTGTTATTCACTGTCCCAGCCTTGTTCTGTGTGCTGCACGTTATAACGAGTGAGTATAGCAGGACAGTTACATTTTGGGTAAATATTTGTGTGTGTAAGAGCCGCTTGATGTTCTTTTGTCGAGCGTAGGCTTTTCTATTGGTTTCAGTTTCTTTATAATCTACATGAAATAATAAGAGAATAGAACTTTCTGCCTTACAATAAATAAAAGTGTTAAATTTATGATACTTTTTTAGATCTTAATTATCATTCATCTCTAAACTTCCATCTGGTGTGTGTGTGTGTGTGTGTGTGTGTGTGTGTGTGTGTGTGTGTGTGTGTGTGTGTCTGTTACAGGTGTAGGGGCGATGACGTGGTCCCCGCTGGCCTGCGGGATCATCTCAGGGAAATACGACAGCGGCGTTCCTCCGTACTCTCGCGCCTCTCTGAAGGTACCTTGGTTCCCATCAGTCTCTCTGTCCCTCCATGCCTTTGAGATTGTGTTTATTTTTTTTCTAGATTTTTGTGGCTTCGTATTGTGGTGGTTCTCTGTGTTGATGTTCTAATGGATGTGTTCGTGTCTTCCAGGTTTTAGCTTTGGGTGTGTTTCCTTGTGGGTGTGTGTTGTCCGTGAATGTTTCTTGTTGTGGCATGAGCCTTAAGAGCTAATTTGTCATGTGACCATGCCTCTGCGGTAACTCTGAGGAGGACTTTTACGACCTACTGACACACACACACACACACACACACACACACACACACATCCTCAAGTCCTGAATTTGTCCAGTGCAGTAGCGTGTGTGTGTGTGTGTGTGTGTGTGTGTGTGTGTGTGTGTGGCATGCTCCATCGTATCACTGTTGGTCCACTGGTCTTGGCTGTAACGTTCACCTCGTCCCTCAGCGCTCTAACACCACATTCATGCTCTGTGCTCTCTCACCTGCGTTTGTTTTTTTGCGCGCTCGCTCCCATAGCACCCGACGCTGTGCTGGTGATCTGGACAGTGATGGGTCTTGTATTTATTTTTCAGATCTATGAGTGCTTGGATCATCAAACAGACTCAACCCTTCCCACTGTTAATCTTAACCAATATACTTATTATATACTTCTGTCCCAGCACACACACGCGTGTGCACACACACTGATTATAATTATTTGATGCGTTTTAATTAGTAGAAATTTAACACCATGATTAACACACATCAGTGTGTCCGTGTGTGTTAAAGTCTTAAAGGAGTCAGGTGGGCAAAACACATATTCTCAGGATTTTTCACTCATTCCAAATGAAGCCGGTGTTCGACTGAACAATATCTGTAAACACATTCAATTCAATTCCTTTTTATTTGTATATCGCGTTTAACAATAGTCAATGTTGCAAAGCAGCTTTACAGAATCAAAAGAAAGTCACGGACAATGTGTGAGAAAATGCGTGTTGATCAGAATGATCAGATTGTCCCTGATGAGTGAGCTGAGGGCGACGGTGGCGCGTGACCAGAGTCAACAGGGAACCCATCCTGATTTGGGTGATAACATAACAGGGATTGTTGTGCAGTCATATTGTGTGTTAGGTCACTGGAAGTTCAATATAGCAGATGATGGTGTGTTTAAGTAAATATGAAGTCCAGTTCATTATTGGAGGCTCAGGCCCAGTCACTACATGCAGCCCAAGCAGACCACACGAAGCCTCCATTCGGCGAGATCAGCAACCAGCAGTGGGGCACCAGGACTGGTTAGACAGGTCCAGAGGGCAGAGGGGGTCTGGATCACTGGCAGCTCAGGAGTAGCATGTGTAGCTCGACAGGGAGACAGTCACATAATGTATAAGGTGAATGTATTCAGTGTATTTTATTGTATTTAGTGCAGAGTGCAAGCAAAGACTTAAGACTAACTATGACAGCATAACTACTGTAAAAGGGAGATCCAGAAGGAAACACAGACATGAGGGCTCCTTGAGATGTAAAGTGAACAATCCTGAGTCAACAAACCTGAGTGATTAGTGAGAGTGGAGAAGACAGCAGCTAAACATACCAGTTCACCATAATACTCTACGTCCATGAATCCCCCAGATCTGCTGCTTTACCTAAGGCAAAT
>JAQMYJ010000016.1:2813589-2825112 GCA_030014305.1 Clarias laeviceps | reverse complement strand
GGTGTGTGTGTGTGTGTGTGTGTGTGTGTGTGTGTGTGTGTGTGTGTGTGTTTAGCCCTTATAGTTCGTTTTTGTTCTACAGTCTTAAAAAGATTTGGTTCCACAGTGTCCTGTTCCTATTAGCCCAGAGTTTAAAACACCCCTCAGTCCTGCCATGTGTGTGTATTCAGTACCTCACATTCCATTTCACACACACCAGGGGTGTAACCAGAATTAATCATTTTAATAATAATACTGATTGTGAGGTTTAAAAAACTTTCCAAATGTTTCCCCACAATCAGGTAGCATTAATAACTAATATTAATGAATAGTATAGAAATTCTGATATAAGTGTTAAATGACAATCAAGTTTATTAATAGTGATAACCAGCTGATCAGAACAGAGAGGCGGTGCTGATTACACCTCAGTCCAGAGAGTTTCAGTGTATGGGTGTGGTTCAGTGGGCGTGGCCTTGGAGTGTACAGTGGGTAAAGCAGGAAGTGAGATTTTTGGTTTCAAGGTAAAACAGAGAGCAAGTACAAACGTAGAGCAAATAGTGTTGTGACAACTTCCTGGTCCAGCCATGTGAATGATTTCAGTACTCCTCGAAAAGCCATTCCTAAAGGATGTCTGAAAAATGCAGTACAGTGGAACCTTGGATTGCGATCATAATTTGTTCCAGAAGCCTGCTTGTATATTAAAGCACTCGTATATAAAAGCAAATTTCCGCATAAGAAATAACGGAAACTCCAATGATTCATTCTACAGCCCAAAAGTATTCATAAGAAATAAAACAAAACAAATTAACCTCTACTTTACCCTTGAAAAGAATTATGACTGGTGTTCGATGAAAGCAGAAGCCTAAACTGATTCATCTAACCAGATTCATCTCCCGCACTACTATAGACTTTTAAACTTTATTTTTTTCACAGAAGCCGTTGTTGCAGTACAGTTACTAAAGAACAGTCACTACACTAGGACACAAAAAATGCTTTACGCACACACACGCATGGTCACAATGTTATAGCAAACAGTACACGCAAGGATGTGGACTATACGAGTGACGCGTGCGCATGGGCATGGGAGATGATTACCCACAATCCCACAGCGCGCAAGAGAGAAGAACCAATGTCTCCGTTGTCATCATGTGACACTCGGCAGACAAAGCAAATACGCACTACAGTTCAGAGTTTACATAAGTTTAAGAGTCTAATAATAGTAATATAGTCGTCTCCGTTTATTTTTTACTTATTTTTTGTTGAAAGAACTTAAAACCCCGGCCCATGCCGACAGGAACAAAGACTTGCAGTACACTTCTGAGTTTTAAAGTGTTCATTGAGCTTTAAACCATGTGTTCCATATGCAATTCTACTGTAAATTTGCAGTCATAAGCAGGTGATTTTACTCTGCAGGTCGTTCTTAAACATGGGCAATGTGCAGCAGTAATGATAAAATAAATCAGCACTACAGGGGGAAAAAAATTACCGAAGCTGATTTAATGCTGCCTACAGTAGGTTGCTTCTTTAAGGCGGCGTAGCTTTATTAGCTTTAGAGCTTTATTAGCTTACTTGTCTACACTATTATAAGTAGACCAACAGTGCTAGTCAATGAGCCAACTTTTCAACTTTTCTATTTATGAAACTGTAACCTTTATACTGTACAGTACTTTTGTGTCCTATTTATTTCCGTACTTTTACAATCGATAAAATAAAATAAAAAATCTTATCTTATGCATCATATTTCATGGTGAGGGCAAAAGACATTTGTAAGATCATGAATACGGCTTTAGTAACGGAGATATTGTGTGAGGTGAAAGGCTGACTAACCTGCTGTACATTGCGTATGGGATAAAAAGGTTTCTGCCTTTTTTTTTTCCCCCCCAGCAGTTCGGTTTATCAGGGGTTCGAAGGATTATGAAAAGAAACAGATGAAAAATGAAAACCAGTGAAATTATTCATAGAAAGTATTAATCTGAAAGCAAGCAGTAAATCACAGTGCCAAGTAAAAGACTGTTCTGATTTTTTTTTTTTTTTTTTTTTTACAGTAAATGTAGCACGTGTGGTGTGTGTTTGTGCGCGAGTCCGTTCATGTGTGTGTGTGTGGTTGTACCCAGCACTTCTTGAAAGTCGAGCAGATCCTCATGTGTACAGATCATGATTAAGTGGTGGTTTGGTTCCATGGTTCGCAGCCCGGATCGCTGTGGGAGGAACCTCTTGTAGAAATGATGTTTCAGTTAAATATTAAGCTGAAATGCCTACATCTCTTGGAAGCCCTGTTCTGGTTACACCCCTGCACCCCCTCCACCCCGGACATTTCTTCCTGAACTCCGTGTTTTGGCCCCGCTGGCCCAGGGTTCTGAGCGAGCCAGCAGCACTGGTACTGATCTGTCCTGCTGCAGTGTAGAGATGCACCATGCGTGTCTGTTTCTGCACCTAGCACACACTGAGGGAGTGAACACCACCGTCAAGGTCACTCAGGTCACTTTCTCTCTCTCTCTCCCTGTCTGACTCATCTGTCTCTCTCTCTGTCTTTTTGATTATCATATTTCTCTCTGAATCTTGTTTCCCACACAATTTGTGTGTGTTTGTGTGTGAGCTGTATGCTGTATGATCAAAGTGAGGTTGATATAAGTGATGACTCGGCAGGTACAATAAGCAGAACCACTGCACGGAACTTACAGCCTCCTGATGAGTTTAGATTTTAAGTTGTTTTTTTTTTCCTTTCAAATCTAACTTTCTAAGTAACTGATACTTGTTTTAGTCTTAACGTGCCTAAATATTCTTTCAGCTTATCTTCAGTTTTAATTCTGAATGTGAGGTTATTTAATTTCCTCAGGTTAAAGTAGGTGAGAGTTACTCTTGAGAAAATCAGCAGCTGAGAGCCTTTAGCATCTCTGAGAAGCTGAATATTATAATAATCGCTAATTTTAGTAAAATGACTTCAATAATGATGGTGAGGTGCAGAGCCGTTGATCTTGAGTTTTAAAAAAAGGCAGTTAATGTCACTACATAAGATGAGCAGCATTTATTTATTTGTTTAGCTAATCGTGTGTGTGTGTGTGTGTGTGTGTGTGTGTGTGAGAGAGAGATAGATTGCGCTAAATCTAATAGCGTGAATCCTATGCAAATCTCACTTGCTCCCATCATGTGCGGTTCTAAAGATCTACACAGATACTACAGAGTGTGCAAGACACACACACACACTCAGTACATGTCACACACTTGAGATGTGAGATGCCCACAGAGTTTCGTGTGTGTGCGTGTGTGAGAGAGGTGTTGCATGTGTGGTCCTCCGGGAGCTGCAGCAGTCAGCACATGGCTTCTCTCACCTCCGACTCCAAACCTCTCCGGCTCCAACACTGCAAGTTCTCTCAAAAACAAGAAAAAAAATGTTTTCATTCCTTCTGCCCCGGTGTTGGGAGCCATGGCAACGGTGTGGTCTGATGGCTGTTTTTTTTTGTTTTTTTTTCCCCTGTGTGTGTGTGAGAGTGTGGGTGGTAGAGTTAGCTAGAGTGTGTGTTAATTTTGGAAATGGCTTTATTTTTTGCGATGTTAGAAATGTTTGTGCTTGATGTGGAAGGGTGGGGGTGTGAGCTGTTTGTGTGGGCGAGTATGGAAGTGTGTGTTGTGTTGTATATTGGGTGTGATTTATGTACTGATCCTCTGCAGCATGGTGCCTAAGGAATGAAGGAGTCAGCTCAGTGCTCTTAGGAGCCTCCAACAGCGAACAGCTCATGGAGAATATAGGTGCGATACAGGTGAGGACGTTGTGCTGCACAACTACACAAGCACCATCAACCTGTGTTGTGTGTGTGTTGTATTTCTAGATTATCATTTCAACTTTTTCTTATGTATTCATTCCAAACTTTGCTTCTGACCTAACTGACACTCGCACACAATTCACATGTAAGTTCTCTTCCACCTCAACAGACTTTCACTTCTCTTCTCATTGTACCGTTAGTGTCTATGTAAATGAGCTACTGCTGAGTCACGCCCCCTCCAAAGAACAGCAGAGCTGCGCTGATTTATTTTATTTATTTGTTTTTTAATTATTATTAATAACAAGAATAACTACAAAATTGAAAAAAAAAATTAAGGATTAAACATTAAAAAAAACTAAACAATACAATTAACTTTACACAGTTGACAGAACAAAAACAAAATATATTGAAGATTACAAAATTCACAAACTTAATAAAAAACTATGTAAATAAATAACAATTGACAGAATAAACAAGTGAATAAACTTGTAAATGAATAATGAAAAAAAATCTATCTACATACCTATGTAGGTAACTTTCTCTCTCTCTCTCTCGCCCTCCTAACATAACTGATCATATAATCAATTTGTTGTAGAAGCTCTAATGTATTAAACCTGTGGTCTTTCAGAGCTGAACACCTTCTAACTAAATAAGTGTGTGTGGTGTAACGCCGACTCGGGCATGATATGATTTCACACACTTCTCAGGCCAATTCTTTTATTTTAAAAAATAAAATAAAAATCTGCTCCATAGGGAGATTGTCGTTCAACCCGAATAACTGTGCTGTTTGTTTTACATTTGTTTGTTTTTTCGCAGGTCCTTCCGAAGTTGTCGTCCTCCATCGTGCACGAGGTGGACAGCATACTGGGGAACAAGCCCTACAGTAAAAAGGACTATCGCTCCTAGTGTGTGTGTATGTGTGTGTGTGTGTGGAGCCCAGGGGCTGCCATGCACTGAGCCCCCTTTGCCTGTTTCTCCGTTTGCTTGAGCTTTTACTGAATGAGTAAGCAGCGCATGAGACCGGCAGGTCCACCCTGAGCCTGCAGGGGGAGCCCTTGTAGAAACATACAGGGAACAATGAAACAAAACATCAAAATAATACACACATGGGCTTTCAAAAGGAAAAAACAGAAATTAACAAAAAGAAAAGAGCTAGACCTTCCTAACTGGAGGATAAATGGCTTTTAATAGAAAGCTGAAAAAAATAAAAGAGGGAGGGAAAAAATAGCACCTGCTTGCTTGGCTGTAGGAAATACTCGGTTTTCCTCTGCGCGTTGTTTTTAATCCTCTGATGCATATTTGACCAAAAATAAAGAAAAATGACAAAAAAAAAAAATGTAATAGATCTCTATATAAACGCAGCACTTAAGTTTCATGGTTGGTTGCACATCTCCCATAGTCACTCATGAGGTCCGTCTCAACAAAACCATTCACTGTGTCGTCTGCGTCATGATTGCACACACCCCCTTCGCAGATGAGCCAATCAGCACTTTAATAAGAGTCCGTTTGAGGGAGTGGCTATGGGAGGCACCGGTGTCTAATGCTGATACACAAGCATCGTTTTAGTTTTATTTTATTTTTTTCCTCTTCTTGGTGCATCCAGTCCCACCTCAGAGTAGCGGTTATCTTAATGTCACAAAGTGAAACTGGAAAAAACTGGACCTGCGTTTATCTGTTTGTGCGTTCATGCTGATCCAGTGGCGTCCTGGACCTCCCTCTCGCCTGCTGCGTACGAGCGTACGCTCAGGAACGTCTTTGAATGTGTTGACGCGCACACGAACGCATGCCGAGTCTCGTCACCAGACGCCAGAGGTTAACGTAAAAGCTTCAGCGTCGACATACATGGCTAAAGCCAAAGATCTGTCCCGGCTCCGTCTGTAACGTCTCCCTGTCTCATCCCCGTCTTAAGCTCATCTGTAAGAGCATGCTCTTATTCACTTACTCTATATACATCATATATCATGTATATCTCTCCCCGTGTATACTCGCCCCGGCCAAGAGACTTAGATATGTAGATATTAACACCGATATATATTTGCATCCTGTATCTTAGGAATGTCATTAGATCTTCTCTACACCGTATACCACAAAAAATTTACGAGCCATTCTATCCGAATTGCAGTGAAAAATTTTCCTCCAACTGCATGACCCTAGGCATGTGCACTCTTCAGCCATTGTGCAAGGGGTGCGTGCGTGTGTGTGTACAGTGTGTGTATAGTATATAGTATATATAATCTCCACATACATGCAGAGTCAGCCAAAATATGTATATACTCTTCAGGAAAAGAAAAACTTGTATAAAATAATTTAATACAAAATGTATTGCTATTCGTTTATATGTGTATGTGTGTGTCTATACTGCATATGTAAGTATACATGATAATATTATGATGATAATAATATGAAAATACATCATACTTTTTTTCTTTTCCTGAGGTGTGTATAAATGTTTTTGGTGAGTAGTACACACATCACGTATACACACACACACACACACACACACACACGCATGTAGGACATAATTTGATCAATGGGTTTACACGGGCGTGTTTGTTTTGTTTTTTTTCCTGAGGCGTAGATTTTTGTTTCTCACTTCGCAAAGTTTCACCAGGAGCCGTGTTGGTCCGTGACCGAATCGATCGTGTCGCATCTTATTGGAGAAATAGAATTTGTTGATGCACAGACAGAAACAGTTTTGAGAACGTATTTCATTTCTAACTAAACGAGCAAAATTCTTTTATCCTGCTGTACAAACATATAAACAAACACTGATCTTTAAGTGTGGAGTGAGAGAGAAAGAAAGATTAGGGGATTCAGTCAGCGATTTGGTCGCCCTTCTTCAGGCTGAAGCCTTCTGCTGTACAATGGGCTCAGCAGATCCACTAAGGCATGCTCAGGGGTTTCCCAGCCTGCACCTCACCTGCGCTTTTCCATGAGATATATAACACTTTCATATCTGAGACTCCTGTTCCTCAGACTTGCATCTGTTAAGATGGCACCTTGAGATGTTTGGGGTTATCTGAAGTTGTTTGCCTGCTTCTAGATTAGGCTGGAGTTCCACACCTTCTCTTTCTCCGGTACTACTTCACATACTGCTGAATCTCCTGGACCATCCATCACATACAAAGGGAGCTGCTTAAAGAGCGAGCAAGACATCAAAGCTTGCTGAAGAAAATCCCATGAGCATGTGGAGTTCTTCTTGAGAGCAAGGCAGCATTTATATCTTTATCCACCTATTCCTTCTCATGAGCCTCATTCACCAAGTTTGTTTTTAGTGGCACCATGACGGTCTGTTCTTTAGAGATTCTACAGTGCCATCTCAGAAGTGTTATGAGCTTTTCATCTTCCACGCTTAACTTGTCTTCTAGCGGTTTGTTCAGCACATCCTGGAACTCCTCGTAATTCATTTTCTCCTCCAGCTTTTAGGTTCTCTCCTCAATGATGTTCTCAGAGTCCGTTCTTAAATGTACGTGCATCTCTCAGTCCTGCACTCGGTTTAATTTAGAGTTAAATTACAAAGCGTGCATCACCTGTTAGAAGAATTTTATTTTATCAGAGGATTTTTGATCCCACGGTTTCGCTCAGATCATCAGACGATCGTTGCTGTTTGTTTCTGATCTGACTCGTATAAATATTAGATTAGATTAGAATTTAGATCGGTCCTTTGAGCTGTTAGTTTAGTTTTAGGCGATGCACCTCACTGTGCTCCATAAGGTAGAATCCGGTCCAGTTCTCCTACTGTGTGTAGCCGCTGTGTTTGAAATTAGAACGTTGTGGAAGCCGATTCTGAATCACAAAATTAAAAAAAGAAACAAACAGATGTTGATGTATTAATGTATTGGTTTTTTTTCTTCTTCTTCTTTTTTTCTCAATTATTTGTGGAAATGTCAAACGTCTCGTGCTTTTTATGGCGTCGCCCTGTTTCTGTGTTAGAGATTCTCTCAGGAAAGAAGGGCATTACTGTGTGTTCGTCTGCGGTGGGAAACTAGTGCACTAGCGCCACACGTGGTCATGACTAATTACTGCATTTGAAGAAAAAAAAAAAGTTTTTAAAAAATAAATAAAAACTCATCATTGGTACATAAGTGGCGTGCTGTGGAACATGTTCACTAGAGAAACGTTTGTGCTTCTCTTCTCACAAAGGAAAACAAGACAGGGCAGTATTTACCCAGAACAGTGCTTTAATGTTTCAACATGAAACACCTTTTTATGTTCTTATACCCAGAGCGGAAACGTGAGTGTGCATGGGCTTTTTTTTTTTTTTTTAATGAATGATTCTTTAATAATAACAAAAAAACAACCACCACCTGTAGATAGAGGACGAGCGCTTAAAGCATCATCTGCTGTTTGCTTAGAAATTATTTTTCTGTTCAATATTTTAGAAGGATAAAGGCAAGTTTAAAACTTAAAAAAGGGGATTTTATTTTTTTAGTATTCTTCGTTGCCCTGCTTTGATATTAAGATGATGACGATGATGATGAGCACCTATTTGCACTGAATATGCATTTTGAAGAACTCTGTATAATGTATACAATGGCAAGCTTACATCTCCTCCTGTGTGTGGAGAGATCCTGGATGTCCAGAATGATATATCTGTATATAGTTTGACCTTTTGTACATGTATACATATAAATGGTTGTGATCACTTCGGCATTTCTTTCTTTTTTTTTTTTTTTGTTTTTTTTTTTTTATTATTAATTTGCAGGCATTTCTAAATGCATTTTGCTTGAATTGGAATTTAGAAATGTACAGCTTCAGTATCTATGAAATGGAAATTATAAAATATTAATGAGGATGAAACTCTGGCATCTTGTCTTGTTTTTTCTTTCCCTCTCCTTACACTTTCAAACAAGATTTAAAAAATATTACTCTTCCATGGAATATATATATATTTTTATTTATACAGTATTAATAAAAAATAATGTACATATCCATCATACATAAATATATCAAACACCTTTTATATACCGTAGAATGAAAACTGCTGGCAAAGAATAATACAACAACCCTTGAGATCAGACCTTAAATAAGGTCTTATCATTATAGTACATTGTTGCTGGTTATGAATTCAAGACAAGCAAATTATCATAAAAAAATATACATATAAACTCCTGTAGTAAGCAAAATAGCACCATGAATAAAGAACACTTTTCTCTGAAAACTGAACACTTTACATCGTCTAAAGCTTGTGTCTCATTTGCATGTACATTGTATTATATCCCTTTATCTATAGACAGAGGAACACAGCAGGAGCTGAATCATGCCAGAGTAAGACGTGTGTGTGTGTGTGTGTGTGTGTGTGTGTGGTCTGGTAAACACTTAAACTGCTCTCGTATACGGTTAAATGAGTTCTTTACAGTGTAGCTCGTTATTTACTTGATTTTAAACATCCTCATTACAAGAATACCCCGGAGCAAATTTCAGACACTGAGTATGTAGGTAGATGATGATGAAGCACCTGATACGATACCTAGGTGGTGATTCGATTTGTAACTAAACAAATTTAGCAACTAATTTGCTCCTACTACACAGGATGCTGTGCTGCCTGACGATGTTTGAATAGCTTAGATCATGACCTGTAGGATCATTGAGGAACTGCAACAAATTTCCACTTCAAATGCAAACATAAAAAAATTAAAAAAGATGTTGGAGTCACATTTGGTTATTGGTTGGATGAATTGGTGGATTTTTCCCCCTCCGTCGCTACTAGAAATATTGTCAAAAGTGGTACTTTTGTGATGTTAAATCTACAGATAAATAAAGGAGTGTAACGTATAACAATCATAACATAAAAACACAAAGCTCACAAATGCAGGTGTAGTTCGTGTGTGTGTTTTTGTTTGTTTGTTTGTTTGTTTTTTCTTTGACGGGCAGTTGCTGATCTTGTACAAAAGAACACTTTCACTTTGTTTAATGTCTGTGTGGTCAGTGCAGCTTCTAGAAAACACAGATGAAGAATGGCTTTTTGTCCTCCTCTGAGTGGGATGAGTGTGTGTTCCCTCAGCGCCGTCCTCATGCAGAGGAGGTCTGACGCAGGTTCATGGAGCTCCAGAGGAACAACACGTCTGCTCTTCCTGCTTCACTCCTTCAGGCTGTGCCTTACAAGTTGTTCAGATGTGACTGCTCATCTCTTCTGTCACGCCTGCTCAGAGGTGGAGGTCCATCTATGGAGACGACCAGATCACACCTTACACGCTTGTGAGTTATATCGGGAACAAGGTAAAGTAGATGAGGGTCAGGGACTTGTTAGGAACTTGAGTGAGGAGTTGAATCCTTTCTGTTCATTTACTACATCAGCTAGTTACGTCATGGTCGCGGTGAAGCAAGTACAGAACAGTGCTTCTGTACAAGGGTAAAAGGAAGTCTGCTTTAGTTTTTTAAATCATGTCGCTGATCCTCCAGAGTAAGGGGAACGGTTCGCATTCCCTCAGCGAGATGTTATTTCTCTCCTAGCCTTGCTTGTATTGTGCTGTTAGCAGAATGTTCTGTGTGAAGAAAACCTCATGCTGAGTTTTGGTTCTTAATATTGTTAGATGTTTCTAAGAAGCTGCGTCTTGGTCTTTATACAGAGGGGTGTTGTTAATCTTTCAGCTGCACCCATCGAGGGTTCGCCACAGCAGACCATCAATCCGCACAACAGATACACTGCGTGCACTGGGTGTGAGGTGTGCCAACCCACTGGCTTGAACCTGCACCCTCAGATCCCCAGACCAACAACCTAAGCCGCCTGAGCTTCCTCTCCGACAGTCTTTTCACACAGGGTTATACAGTACAATCAATACACTAGTTCTATGTCTCTCTCTGGATTAGTATTAGATTTTAGTGTCTCAGCATATTTTTTTAAGAGTTATGAGTAAATGAGCACCGTGTTGGGTCAGTTCCAGAATGTTCCTAGTGTCAGAACAACATGGCACCTGCTTATTATTTTTGCAAAATTAAAGATTTATTCTAAGATGTTTTTTTTCCTCTGGGAACGTTTTCAGATATAGGATTTGGTTGATGCTAGAAATGAAATGTTTAAAGCTGCAGAGAAGCTCGTCAAAGCAAGGCTTCAGTGGAATGGTTTTGGGGGAAACATTCTGTGTATACTGTATATTTATTTATTAAAGTTTGATTTCTCTAATAACCTTCTGGACAGGAATAAACGTAGCATGTAAAATTAACTCTTATGAGCAGATGGGGGGAAAAAAAATCATTATATGTTTATTCTTTAACTCAGATATGTTCAGTACTCACTACTCAGTACGAGTTACCTTCTGTACACCTGGTGCCGATCCAGCCTTTCACACACACACAGTGACCAGTGCGACTGTCACACTCTGCTCCATTCTCACACTCGCAGTTTAATGAGCAGTCTGGTCCGTACCGGTTCACTCGACAGTCTAAAACACGCAAACGAGTTAGAAGATCAGTGAGGGAACAGACACAGTTAATGTTTAGGCAAAATGTAAATAAAAAATTAATGAAAGAGTAAAAAGTGTTAATGAAGAAACCAGTCAGAAGAATAAAAATTAACTGGTAAAGTGTTACAGCTTTCTTTCTGCAAACTCAGAAATCAATCAGTGACTTGTGAAAAAAAAATCATTCCTTATTGGGGGGAAAAGTGTCCTGAGTCAAATCTAATTCAGTGTCTTATTAAAAGAGTATAGTTTATCAATTAGAACATTTTAACCCTACTGTACCTCTAGGCATACTGTACTGTATACTATATATATATACTCAGCAAAAAAAGAAACGTCCTCTGACTTTCAACTGTTTTTACTTTCAGTAAACTTAATGTGTA